>JASGAT010398016.1:0-28581 GCA_030220025.1 Chelon auratus
TATAACATATGTTAAAATACAGTTGCTGCTTCAAAAGCTCAGCAAGTGACAAACTGATGCAATGATTTTCCTAAGGGGTGCCCAAACTTTTTCATACAACTGTAAATAGGATGTCTTCAAGCACCAACTTTCTCCATTACTGTCTATTTCTGCTCTCACCTTTCATTTTTAAAGTTTACAAACGGTGCTCATCTTTCTTTTATTCCCCACTTTTATCCAGTTCTCTCCACAATATGGAGTTATTTCAGTGCCACTCATCCAGTTTGAGGGGCAACAAAGATCCTAGGAGTCTGAAATCGATTCCCTTCTCAGACATAGAGAGCAGACACCTTCTCTGCTGGTATCACTCTCTTCCATTACTGACAATCCTCTTTCTCTCCATTTCTGTCTAAACTAATCTATCCACATCTGTGGGCTTTTTTTTTTTTTTTTCAATCTCTCACCATAATGTTCTCTGACCTCTTCTCCCTTGGTTTTTCTCACTTGGAGGGAATGCGTCAACACTTAAATGGTAAAATATGGTTATTTCACATCGTGGCTAAAGTTAAGAAGGATCAATATTAAATTTAAGTTGATTCGGTGAATCCAGCAGTACCATTATGATGTCTTTAGCTAAGCACAGCATCAGTAGAGTGGAGAAACTGCTCAGTGCTGGGAAGAAAGTGCCAACATAATTACCCAAATTATACTGAAACACGACCATAAAAGCAACATAATGCAATTCATTCCTTAAGATTTGTTAAAAAGTTGGATTATGAAGAAATTCATTTTGTCTCATGTCAGTACATAACATGCAGCTATTGTAGCTAATGTGGCTATTGTAGACTAGACTGAAGTAAACCCTACTTAGACAATCTGGGTTTCCTGCTTCCTGCAACTGACTGATGCCGCTCTCAGGCTGGCTCGCTCACAAGGCCCACTTCAACCAGAGAGTAGCTCTGACGGGAAGATACCCATGCAGGCGTGAGTTTTATTTGTTAGAAAAAAGGCAAAAATAAAGCATGTGAAATCCAGTGTGACAGGACAACATATCTTCTCTTCTTTGGGGATTTTGCAATGGCCACCTGGATTGCTTTAATATAGTTTTGCTTGCTAAAACCATTATTTAAATTAGAGTAAATAACAATATTACGATGCAATGCCTATAGCATGGTTACTTAGCTTTTAGAGTGGTTCCATATGAGCCTACGTTTCACTACACAATTCTGTCTGCAACACGGGGCATAGCATTCGTACGCTATAGGGCTAGGGTCTATACCAAATTAATTAGCTATGTTTCATTTTAAGTGATTTGAAAATCACTAAATTGATAAATCCCAGTTGTTTCACTCAAAAGTTGGCCAGATCTCTGCAGTGATGTTACCTTTGAGTTTTTGCCCCGTATTTAATTAAGTTCTTAATTGTATTTTTGTGTTTTTTTATTATTATGTTTTATGCGTCTGTTTCGAAACTTGCAGATTTTTATTCTGCTGTGAAGCACTTTGCAGTGTTGATCTGAAAAGTGCTTCATACAAATAGAAACAGAATATTTTTATTTTTTATTATTACGGCATCTGCTGAAGATGATGAAATTGTACCAGATGCAATACTAGACTGATATGGAAATGGTTTGACTTTGCAATGTCTAACATGGAAGAGACTGCTGTGCTGCGTAAAGTTTTTAAAAAGTTTATTCAGACTAAATGTAGCGGCAAGAGAAGACTGTGACAGCAGCTGGAGGAAAAGCATAGAAGCAATGTGAGCCCCTATGAGATGAACCACCGACTCTGTTCCAAACCCACAGCCTGACTGTTTATTTAACTGACAAGGACTGTAAAGTGTATTTGTCAATGCTTCAGTAAGTTGTTGTGTAGAAGAATGTTCTCTTTAAGTAGTGCATGACTACATTCACCAATCAGACATAACATTATGACCACCTTCTTGTGTCTCCAAAGCAGTTGACTCATCAGAGAATGGACATGGGCCTTCTGAGGGTGTCCTGTGGTGTCTGACAACAGAATGTTGTTAGTGAGGGTCTTTGAGAGGAGGGACCTTTGAGGATCATCCCACAGATACTTGATCAGTTTGGGATCTAGTGAATTTGGAGGCCACCTTGTGCTGTTCTTCATATTTTTCATGTTCCTAAAGCGTCTTTGTGTGTTGCTGGGGATGGCTGCTGCCATCAAGGAGTGTCATTGTTATGTGGTGGGAGTGCCTGGTCTGGTCTAGGTGGGTGGTATATGTCTAAGTAACATCCACGCGGATGCCAGGTCCAAAAGTTTCCCAGCAGAACACTGAATTGTCACAAGATGATCAATGTTATTTACTTCCCCTGTCAGTGGTTTTAATGTTATATCTGATCAGATCGGTGTAACCACACATTGTGATGGACAGCCTACTGGAGACCCTGCCTCACGTTAACTCACAATGTTTTTATGTTTGATAGAATAATACATTTTGACACCCTTGTAAGTGTTGACATATTTTTTCTTGATACCATGAGTTTTTTCTTGAGTTCCACTTCGGTCATTCATTAGAAAGGCCAACATTTCACTGTGTTTATATGCAAACAAGTAGAGAAAAGAGGCATGCTAGGAGCACGTTCACCAGTGTCTTTGCTTTAAGAAGTCTTATAACTGATATGCTCCACTGGTCAATTTTGTTTTACCGTAGGCAGCCTGTTTTAAATTAAACTAGAACTACAGAGAATTCGGCTGACAAGTTCCGTTGTCTTCCAGGGGCCTACAGGGAGTCTGGGATGTTAGATACTACATCTCAGTGTGCTGTTGTAGCTGAGAACAGCATTTCAGTCAGCCCAAAATGATTTCCCAAAATATCTGCGGAGGATATTATGAATAACTTCACAGTTTGGAACATGTTGTGGCACTTGAGCATTAACTATGACTCTGCGCCCCAAAGAAACCAGCACTAGAAATGGAAACAGTGAAGAGTGAGGGGCTCTACAGGGGCAGTTAAACGGGGCCATTTGCAAATCTAAGCAGGTTTTCAGTGTTCAGTATAATCAGCAGTGCTTTTCAAGATTTTCCAAGTCATCTGCATGGCTTGTGGTTGACTTTTTGGATTTTCCTTATGACTTTAAACAGACATGCCAAGACCTTTTTGAGGGTCACTTCAGTGACTGCGGTAGGCGGGCTGTTGCTTGCTATTAGTGTACTCCACTCTCAACACTAAAGAGGACTGACATTTTAGCTGGCTGGTGTTTCAAAATAGCATTACCCTAAAATTTAGGGCAAATGTAAGATGGTTGTATTCACAAATTTGACAGTGAATAAAAGTAAAGCTTGTTTTATGTGCGTTGAGTTAATGTGTTGGTCATGGTACAGAGTATGACCAGTACAGTTGCACAACACTGTAGTGTGAAATCCTACTGTGAAATATATATCTGAAATAAGCTCTGAAGAGCCAGATATAACTCAACAATGATTCAGTGGATTGCTATCTTACCGCTGTGTGACATTGTACAGACAAGATTAATCCTACTGACATTTCCTCTAGAGCTAGCAGGTCAGATCCAGAAAATCAGATCCAGTAAAATTTGGCAGACATCGGCGCTCCCCGCAGACTGAGAACTTAGCTTGAAAATGTGTTGTAGCACATTTTTAAGCAGCACTGTCATTGGATAAAAAAAAAATGTTAATTTAGTTTTTCTTCCCCATCAGCCATATCTGCACTCTATCTGTCATGATTATTGGCAAAAGTTAGCATGAAAACACGATTACACCGTAGAAACAGAATGAGACGCAAGAACAGATGCTAGCACGCTACCTGTACCCATAAGTAGCACAAGTGTATTTTCTATTGACGTGTAGCTTTCAAACCTTACATTTATGCATATATGTTTACATAAACATCTACTCAGGCTATGTCTGTAATACAGTATAATACAGATTGCAAGAGTACATATGATTTACTACACACATTAGCTAACTTTAGATAAAACTGGGACTGTAGGCCAACATTTAATTTGATTTGCACACATTTTAACATAATATCTCGCATTATTATCAGTGTACATTACAGTGCATGGATTCTCAGGGTGATATAATCTGTGTGAGATGTAGTTTCCTTGCTAAAATATACAATAGACATTCTGAATTGATGTTTTGTAGATAACTCTCCGCAATCAGTTATACTATGGGCATAAGAAGGTGGAAGAACAAGAGTGATGGCACTGAGAGTTGTTGCCCACTGAGAAAACCTCTATTTGTCTTTGCTACTTGATTTTTCTGAAGAAAGGCTTGAACAATACGGGAAGAACTCCGACAAATCCGACAACCACATAGGGAAGTAAAAAGAACACCAACTGCGGAGATAATCAGTTATTCGCTATCCCTAATAAATTGAAAAAGACATTAGTTTTCGCTAACTATCTTCTGAGGATCCGGCTGTTGAATCTGTCTGAGCCAAGTTAATTTACTGTAATGATATCCCACAGCTAGCCGAGGGCCTGCACTAAAGAACGATCTGGGGATCTAATTTACTTCTGCTCAGAGACATGCGAGTCTGTCACATCGACCTGGTCACAGTCTGCACCGTTTGTCTAAATTCAGATTAAGTCTGAATCTGAATGTGAATCTGTTTGCTTAACACAAATTTATAAGGATATAAATGGAAAGTAAATTTGAAAATAACACAGATATAAACTGTAATGGAAACGGGAAAAAAAAGTTCCTTTACAGTTTTCAGTACATGAAAATGGGTTCCTAAATGTAATAATTTAACAAAAATATACTAAAAAAATCATGCATTAATCATCAACCTCACAAAACCAGATGTAAATATCGCACAATTACGAACATTATAACAGTAATTTAATGTTATATTAGAATACACTAGAATACATCTTGCTTTTTTGAATTTTGTTGTACATTTTTTTTGTGTGTGTGTACTGAAAAATACAACAAAAATACGGAATTCCATTTGTGTCATGTCCGGTTGTGCTCAGGACGTTTTTAGTCAGTGAATTTTCTCATACTGCTTTGCTTAGCGTGACCAGTAGCTTACAGAAGCTGCACTAGTAAATTTAACCTTCACATTTCTGTGCAACTACATCTTAGTGCATTCAGTGAGTGTTAAGTGACTCTCTGTTCTTTACTTGCTGCAGTACATTTTATCCATGTGACAACCTCTTAATATCTGAAAGTAAAGAAAGTAATCTTGCAGTATATTTTGTGTCTTCACCGCTTTTTTTAATGGCAGCCATGTCTCATACAGTAAATGATTAATCGTCATTTATCAGTTGGTCTTTGCAGATAGACAGGGAAGTGATGGTGGTGGCCACAGTTGCAGGCAGGACTTTAATCCATGTCTTCTTTTTTTTTTTTTCCCCCCCGCCTCAGTTTCATCTATTTCAGTCGCTCTTTCCCTTTTGATTGCAGTCACGGTTTGGTTGAGTGTAAGAAACAACATGGGCTGGTTTTGGGAAAAAAAAATAAATAAAAAAATCCTTCCTTGAATTAAAATACATCCTAAAGAGGTGGGACGTAGTGGTAGCGACACAAAAATGACTGCCATTTCAAATACATAATTTAGTCGTTTTCTCCACAAACTTTCCAGAGCAAGAATAACAACACCAGAGAGAGAGAGAAAGTCCTTCTGACTGCACAGCTGACCAAACGTTACCCGATTAGACCTCATCTCAGGAATGCTTGGGTCTGCACTTGTTTTTTTTTTGTTTTTTTTGTCTTCTCTCTTTGACCTGTTAGTGTTCTGCACCTTTGTAATTACACATTTTCTATTTACTTCCCTGATCTGCAGAGCTTTCAAATTGGCTATTAATGTGGACACACTTTAATGCTGAGTGAGTTAAACTTGGTGTTAAGACACTGTAACTTGTAAGACAAAGGTTAATGCAGCACATATAACAGTGTTAATTGCAGCAACCGAGTTAAAGAAATTTATGCAACTTATGATGTAATTGTGATTATGGGAAAGATTCCCATATTTGCAACTTGATGAATATCTTCACAAAAAATATTTGCATTTGCAGGGGAGTATTTTTGACACTATGTCCCTGCTCTGGGACCTTCCTGCCCTTCGACATGCAAATGTTGAAAGCCCAGGACAGAGACAGCAGCAGCAGCGAAGAACCCAGACAAAGACGCAGAACAGAGCGAGCATCAGTGATACAGAAACGGAGCATCAGTGATACAGAAACGACACTGATAAACAGACACAGCAGGAGCTGGGGGTAGAGGTGGGTTGCAAAGCAATTTGGACAGCATGGAAAAATAAAAGATCACAAATGGAGCGTAGCATTAGTTCAGGCAGGCTTTGAGTCAAGCGCTTACTTAAAGCATGCTATTTTCCCTGTCCAGAATGGTTGCCAATAACAATATTTCATCCTAGTGTTCAGTAATTGCATTGCCAACTAAGAGACAATGCAGAAACTATTAAAACAAAAAAGAGAAAGAAAGAAACACGCCTCACTACCTGGTAAATTATTCATCATTGGCATATGACTGCTCACAGTTCACATACGGTACCACTAATAAGTCAGTCTGCTGATGTCAGCCATTTCATCCTGGATGTATCCACTATACATATATATATATATATATATGGTTAATTCTGAGAGTCCATGTCTGTCAGTTCAAATACAGTAGATCTGGACAAGATGCTGTTTCATATTTCTTGAAATTCCACACCAGTCTCCTCCAGGAAGGGAGCTCCGTGAGTCATTACTGCTGTACCTCCACACCCACATATACAGGTACCTTCTGTTACATTTTGATAAGCAAATGATTCAGGTGTGGGCAGGCGGGAACTTTACTTTATTTCCCATGTAACTTTATCCTTGTCTGATACTAGGCAGCAAAGCAAGAGGCTGGAATAGAGACGCCACAAGGATCCTGGAGAGTTAAGAGGAATTTAATTTGGAGTAGACCATCCTCCTCTGTGTCTGATGATGTTGCACAAGGGTGTACCATCAAGAGGCAATGCTGTGCGCGCGATTCTCACGATCGTAGGATTTAGCTGGGACTTGTAATATTAGCCGTAGCCTGTGAGGAAGGTATAGACAAGAGAAAAAAAAACAATGCATTCCCCAGAGCTCTGGTTAAATCCAGAAAAGTAGTGTTTTTCCAGCTTTCTAAAGTTGTCAGTAGCTTTTCTAAAAGTACAACAGACAGTCAGGACCATAGCCTCTAGTCACTGAGACTACTGGCCTGCTGCAGAAGGTATTTACTTTGTTACAGTTTGGGTGATCTAATTTACTGTCCAATATTTGTTCCCCAGGACATTAGTACGTAGCCTGGAGTAGTCAGACTCAGCTTTTATCAGAATTCAAATCTGGTAACATGCCGTTTGGATTTCTTTAGGGGCGTGTATCAACCAATACATAAAAAAAGAATGCCCCTGCATACAATTGGATTGTCCTTTCAACCAATAAGAGCCCATGTTGTTGCATATGGCTATGCTGCTGTTAGTCTTTTGTTGCTGTTAGGTGTGAATGTTGCATAAACCCCACCCAAATAACTTGACTGGCCTGGCAGGTCTTTGTCAGAGCATAATCTGTTCCCAATGGAATGAGTCCAGACTTTCCGTCACAAAGAAATTATGGGTGGGGAATACCTCCCAAAAAACTGTTAGCATCCACAGTGTCTTAACTTAAAATCTGATTTCAAAGGTAGATCAGCTAGAGGAAAAAAAATATCATAGTCTTGCCGTGACGTTTAGCACACATGCTAATGATTTTTAGAATGACTGTTTGACACATTACAGCTCTGGACTTCCACACCACTGAATTCGCCCCACAATGTTAGCCATTGATGTATGATGTACGATAATTATCATATCTATACGATAGTTTTAGGACCTGTACGATATATGATCAAAAAAAAGGACAGTCGGACACAAACACCCACACATCTCCAGAAACTGAAACTGAGCCTGCTCATCAATCGGCTCATACCTAGCTGCTCATAACTGAACATGAGTAGAAAATTGTTCAGTTTCTCGCGCTGAGGCAGTTCTGCATGCAGTGGGTATTTGTGATATTTTTATTTTTATATGGTTGTGCAAAGAGGTGCGATCGACTGGGTTGGTGGGAGTGTCTTAAGTGTGACAATGAATAAAGCATCTGTTTCACTGAAATGGCCGAGCCTCTGTGTTTACTCCTCAGGTTACTGCAGTTCCATGCACATATAATAGCTTTGATTTTAACTGCATTGTCCTAGCACATAAACTATCAGGCTGTTTTAGCATAAAAACGATAGTTTGGTACGATATTTCTTCATTTCCCATCTGGCAACGATGGCTATACCATTCACTTCTCTAATGGTTAGTTAGCAATGAACAGTATATTAGCCCATGTTACCTGCGGCTGTTTCACTACAATGAAATCAACATAACAACTGCACGACATTTTGTGTCTATTTGCTTTGACTTGGCTGAGACACACGACAGGCTGGTCACCAGCAAATCACGGCCTTCAGTCCTTCATAACCCACGTGTCCTCATCAGGAAATATGTGAACTGCAGCCATTTACTGCTGTAGTTAGTTGAAGTGGAGTTAATTTTAACCTTTTTACAACCTCTTGGACAAAGAGGTTGACTTTAAACATGTGTGTAAACTCTTTATTCTAAAGATATAAAACGGATATGGAAAAAATAGCAGTATACATCTGAAATGTTGGGAAACGTAATTATAACGTGTACAATGTCACTTTGTTGTTGGTTGGATGTTGTTCTACTCTTTGCCCTGAGATTTATCTGTTCTCATCCTCATCAGCTGTTCATCTTGAGAGAACCAAATCAGTCTTAAGGATCTCCAATCATCAAGTGGACTCTCACCTTTAATGAGACTACTTCTTTGTGTGCAATTCTCCTTTATGACTTATTTTTGTGTTGTATTTACCTCCTTGCATTGTCTCATTTTCATTTTTCTCATTCCACTTTTGAAGTCTTTGCTCACAGCATATTATCACTAGCGTACACAGAGCTTCTCAAGCCTATTAAGCGTGGAGAATAGATGCAAGGTGTAAATGAATGAACGTGCGTCCTTCTGACTACTGTTTTTCCATAAAAGCTGCATGTTTGTCGATGTTGAGCCATGAAAAAAAAAAAAAAAAAAAGTAACTCCTGTCAAATGAGAATCCAATCTCACGAGGAGACGCGGGAAAGGAAAGGTTTCAGTAATTTCCTCATTTGTATCCAACTGCTAGAAAGCCAATAAACAGGAAAGTAATTACAGACAAATAAATAATTTATTTGCCTCTATTTATTGCCTCCCTGTAAAATCAGTGTGCAAGGTAATCTCAAACGTTTTAACTCTTAAGAACTGCGTCGGCATGTGCTCTTGATACTGGAACAGGCTGTAAATAATAGCACTTTTTTTGTTTTGCAGCTAAGAAGTCTAAGCTAAATGTCTTCGACTGATTTTGACTCTTATTTTACTTCACTTTGAGTGAAACTGTATCGATATACTGCACTGTATGAAAACTGAACAGGTCCCACTCGTGACTTTTAACTTTCCGTGTATGAGCATGTTTACTATGATCAGCTCATGGTTACATTGACTTGCAGTGCGTTGTCAGCTCGTGCATAAGTAAAATTAAAGAGAAGAAGAAATTGCAATGCTTTGCTTTTTATGCTGAGTTTGAAAAAACGCAGAAACAGATGTGAGGTTACTTAAGGCGAGATGATGGTTGCTGCAACATAAACTGCACCACTGGGGTTATGTAAAGGGTTATTACAGTGAATCCCTAGCTCAACAGAACAAGGTGAAACATCAGGAACTGCTGTACATGCAAAACTAGTGTTTGTAACTTGTGCTCTTTTACACCACACTGGCATCTGTCAGAGTAAAAGTAAACCAAATCAATTAGGTTCACACGCGCACACACTGCAGGCTAAGTGTTGCGAGCAAACACAGATGTCCTCTATTAGCCGAGGTTTTTTGTTAAAGGCAATTAAATGTTGAAACATATGGGGGGAAATATTGAGCAGTGACAATCATTTTCAACTTTCGCTCGTCCCGCTGTGTTGGAATATAAACATCACACGATTATCGCATTATGTTGAGAGCGCTGATATTTCCCTGCTGCGTACTGAAACCAGGGAATTCATCTGAAAGACAAAAGCATTCTACAGAATCAGACGTAACTTCCATCTTAAAGGACAGTAAATACAAGAGGTTAAAAAAGCAAATATTAAATACAGTAGAGGTTATACACCAATCAGCCACAATTCATTAATACACAGGATTGGATGTTACAATCCCTTGTGCCAAAATCCCAGGCAAAACACATTTAGAGGCCCTGTCCAAGTGAGAAACCCTAACAAACCTACAGTCATGTGATATGACGCTTAACCTACAATCTAAATAAACTAAGTAAATGCTGCTGGCTTGTAGGCCCACAGAGCAGCAGAGGATAATTCGAAACTTGTGAAATATAAGCTAAACTACCGCTGCTGGCTTGTATGGCCCGCTCAGCAGCTAACCATAGCTACCAAGCAACATGAAGACATCAGGAACCTGTCCTAAACAACAGCAGGATGCAGCCTGACACAGGACAAACACACAAAAACGCTTTAGGAACAACTAAAAAACAAAACAAAAAAACACGAAGAACAGCACAAGGTGTTGACCTGGCCTCCAACATAACTAGATCCCAAACTTCACTTGCAAAATGTAAGCCATAGTTTGGAGATATTGAGTTAATTCTTTACATTTTTATCCCACAGCACTGCTATGAGCCTTAGTCTGAACATTTAGGATATCCCCTGAAATAACACAAAGCAATTTTCTGTATTTTCAGTCTACTCTGTTCCCAACTGTACTTAAGGGACTTTGTGTTCCCTGCGCTGCTGTCCTCGTGGCCTGTTTGGTCACGGAGCCAGAGACGTCCAGGGGAGCGTTGCTCCATCGTCGCGTCACCTTCACCTCAATAGCCGAGAGAATAGGAGCTCCCGCGGCTTATCTGGAGCTGCCTGCGCCGCGTGTTTGAGCACTCAGAGGAAAAGACCGCGGCGATACAAAGAGCAGCGAGGTAAGAGACATAGTGTGTGTTTGTGTGCGAGAGAGAGGCAGAGTGCAATATCCAACAGTGGGGAGCAGGCAACTTGAGTGATGGACAGAGACCATTGGTTACATCAATCTGCTTTACACACACACACACACAATGTGAACCTCAGCACTTTTCCTATTGGCCACCACCTACAAACTATACATCACCCCGCTATGGAAGAATCCCCAAGACCCCACAAGTTATGGAACTGACGCGCACACACACACACGTGTTGGTCACAATTCATCACTCTAGCTATGAAACAATCCCAGAGACCCTACCGGTTACTGCTGAAGATAAAGATGGCAGTAACACACACACACACCCACACACACACATATCGCAGTCAAAGCTAATATACATCAACTGAGCTACCACCACCCCTGAACTCCCCAACTACCGCTACTGAAGATATACTGTGGCCAGCACGTGTGTGTGTGTGTGAGGTTGTGTCTCACGATTTATCACCGCTACTTGCCAGCGTTTCACAGGAGCCCTCAATTCTACCGAGAAATAGAATCTGTGTGTACAAAGACTCTGTATACCTATAACCTCAGATGTAAAGCGAGCCCTAAAACAGACACTTTCAGAGGTTCATAAAGGCTAAAGCACCCGCCGCCACCCCCGCTCCTGCCAACCCTACCCCCGCCTCTATATGCAGTGTTAAAATTGAATCCCTCATCCCTCTTTGCAACACACACACACACAGCTGTCAAGCCCTATTTCACACAGATTGCCATGGGATGTGAGAGTTATTACAGTGAAGCAGCTCAAGAGAGGCTTGACAGTGAATGTGATGAGAGGCCCAGCAGAGGCTACAGATGCTGCAGGTCGAGTTCAGCCTCAGAGAGTCGTGTCACGGAACTTCTGTACTCAGCTAAGTTTTGCGTATGCATTATTAGGCTTTGTCTTACGGTTGCTCACAATCTGGGAAGCCATACTGGGCGTGTGCAGGTCTTGGCCAGCAGAGGAAAGTGAATGGATGCGAACCACTGCTAGTTTATGTAGCTTTGTTTACGTATTTCATGGTTTCCCGCAATGGTCTAACTGACTCCGCCATGGTCTCATAATGAATCGGAAATATTGTTTAAAATCCAATATTTGCGCTCCTGATTGTTTTAGGCTATGGAGATTTACAATTAATTAAAGAGAGTTTATCAAAACCCCGGAGAAAACGATTTGAGATGTAACGTTAATTAGCTCAACTTTATAAGCACTAGCACAGCTAAGTCTAAAGTTAACACTTTACTATGAATTAGATGAATTATTCTTTATTTAATCTTACATATATTTTGTACATTGAATGCCACATCTTAAGGTAGTATCAGGCCTCCTGATATTTGTCGCTAAACCAGACATCCCCGTTATTATGGTTATTTAAGACGGACTGGTACAAAACGCATGATCTTATTCTATGTGCAGACATTTCATTAATGCATGAATAATCTTTTAATAGCTGGGATATCATCACTGTAGATATTTAGGGATTTTTATTAAGATACTAGAATTTACTAGTATTAATTAAGACCCCCCCCCCAAAAAAGGAATTGCCAAGGCCTCACCACAGACTCTTGAGGGAAACACTGCAAATGCTGCACATGTAACAGTAGGAACAGTATACTACGTTTTGATACCAAAGCAAACCTGTAAAATCTGTTTTTTTGTAGTTTTTGGAATGGTAGTGGAGCGAGATTAGTCATCAATCAATAAGATTAACAAGAAGACAGAAAATCAACAATGCTAACAGCAGTGGGAGTTGGTTCTTGTTTGTGAACTGAACAAGCACCTCAGGTTTTCAATTTTATTTTTTTTGAGAGACTACTAGTATGATATGAGTTGTATGACGTCTTTCAGCTCTGAAACTTTTAGCCAACTTTAACCTACAGCAGATCCTCCTGTTGCACATTTCCTGCCACATAGGAAATAAATTCACAGTGACTGAAACCGAGTTTATAGAGCCTCCTGACTGTTGCAGAAATGTAGCAGGAGGAAAATCAGTCAAACAGCCAATCACAGCTGTCGCAGATTATGAGCTCAAAAGGGACTTTAAAGAATGCTAATGGTCAGAGAAAACGATCTTGACCGGCTTGGCGCCCTGAAAGGAAGGAACTCGTCAACGTGATTGATAGAGGTTTTTATTTTCTGTCATTATTTAGCCTTTATGTCGGCAGCAAGGTCCTATTGAAAATGCAAGGTCTCTGCTTCCAGCGGGTACACTGGACAATAGCACAAGCAGTTTCAACACGTATGTGATAGTCAGTGGGATTATTTTTCCTACGGCTGTAGCTCCACAGCATGTAAGATATCCAAAACATATTAAAATGTGTTTGTTAAATAACAGTGGTCTTTTTTTTTTTTTTTTGGTAATACTGCTGGAAGCAATGGAACAAGACGGAAAATCCAAACGGACCTGTTAGATAAGGCGCTGCAGGAGACATCAGAGACATTTTATTGCCAAATACTACACGAAAATAACCTACAAAATACACTGTGTACATCCAGTTTCTAATATGTGTTGTTCCTCTGTGCTGTAATGCTCCTCTGGCGTCCAAAAACTGTTAAAGACACTTCAGACTGTTTCTCTAGGCAACATGTTTCTTTACTGTCATGAGCATTCACACTTATTTTTTTAATTCAGTCCCACATAAACCATCCTGCTGCTGGACATGTGTGTTAATCTGCAACTAAGGGATCATTTTCCCCTGTAGGAGCGGTGGGGTTGGGGGTGGGTGGTGGGTCACATGCAATGACCAAGAAGAACTAGCATCAGCATCTTAAACCCCAGAGCCGTGAGTGTGCGCCTCGGGCCTTGGGAGGCTGATGAGAGCGGAATTTGAATTCGCAAAAAGTCGGATGCTTTCCAAAAAAAAAACCTTGGAAGACTGGGTCTCACACACAGGCTTGTCTTTGGTTTTGATGATAATGTGAAAGATTCCTGTTAATCCATCTTTTTATCAGTGTTTGGAGAAAGCAACACCGCAGCTTTTTATTTATTTTTTATTTTTGGGGATCATTCAAAGGAGGACCAGAATCCTTTCTTTTCTTAATCTTATGCAGACCTTTGAATGCTCTGGGGCTAAAAAATAATAAGTTGCTGTTTGGAACGTGTGCATTTTTTTTTTTTTTAATGGTTTATAACAAGTCGCACTATGGTAAAAATGTCAACAGGACACTGCTGCCAGTTTCTCGCAAACAAATAATACAGCAAAATAGACTTCAGGAGATCAATACAGCAGCCTCCTTAAAATTCAGGACTCACACTTTAATGTGAGCCACAGAGTCAATATTTGATGGATGGGACGGATTTATTTGGCCGCTGGTATTTAACCTGCAGTGTTGGCCTATGTGGGGGGGCTCCAAAGATTTCTGGGGAGGTCCATAGCCTCAGAAACTTAAAGGGAAATTGCATTCAAGTCAGAGTAAGAACTTGAGGAAGAAATTAATACAGGGTAATCAATCATTCACACTCGGAGCAGGATAATTAAAGCAAATGCTTGCAGCACTTTGGGAAACCACTGTAATAACAGTGCACTTTGAAAGTATAAAAGAAAGTGTAAGAACACTGAACATTTGAGTTTTAGCATTCATATTCATATCATGATCAAATATATGTAGGTTTGGAGATTTTATGACATTGAATTATGATCAAAAAGTGTGTTCCACAAAGTTCTCATGTATTTCTTGCTTTCTCTATTTTGATTTTTATTCCTCCTATTCCACTGCCTCACCATTTCTGGGTTCTGTGTCCAATCAGACCAACTTAAAAGCACTCGTCTTTCTAATGAGCAATTTATACCTCCGCATTAATATGACGCCTTAGCTACGGCGTCAGCCCAGACCTTATGCGGACCCCAATGCCATAGCCCGACGTGCACCTCCCCAGAAATGTAGCTACGCGTCACGGTGGTGGTTAACTGAGGAGAATCGAAGATACAAACATCTGTACGATTCGCCAAACACTCTGCAAAATTTTCAGTCGCCATTGTTGAGAGTAAAGCAGGAAGTAGAAACCAAAATGAACCCAACTGGCAAAAAAGACACACAGAGCGAGCCGGACTGACGAGCGCACAAGTATAAATACCTCCACCGGCGTAGGACGTAGCTACATGCGTAGGTTATGCGGCCTATGTCCCGCAGAGGTATAAACTGCACTTTAGGGTTTCTAAAACATGTTAAGAGGAGATGTTTAGGTTAAAATTCACTTTCAAGAGGCATTTTTATGCAAGAAGCTATGTGCTAAGGCTGGTTTCTTATAAGGCAAAATCTTACATAAGACACTGCTGGGTCATAGCTTATAATCACAGTTCTTTACAGGTCAATAAGGAACCCAGACCAAATACTGTAATTAAAATCAGATGACAGAGTGCTTCATTTTTAGACCCATTTTCATCTCCTTTTACTTTTTATTTCTTCCGTAAATCAGTGTTTGAAGCATGAATGAAACTTAAAATCATCATCATTATTATTGCCGGTATTTTTGACTTGCTGCTGATTTGCAGTGAACACCACAACATGCTGCTGTTGAGTCGTCTCTAAAAATAAAATCAATATGCAAGTGCCGGGTCCGGGCAGGCTGAGCACGGTTCCTTATTGGATGGGGTCCAACATTTTAGGCGTACGTGGAAAGACTTCGACTAGTTTACAGAGCTGCAGGTGAAGGAAGAGTCAACCCTCCGCACCAAGCTCAGACTCTAAGCAGGACTGAAGGTCTGAACTGCTGTTGTAATAATTTTCCAACCTATACTGTATTTATAAGGACGATATACTGAGAAAGATGAGTTGAATAATTCATAAATAAATTAAAAAAATGTCCATGATACATACTAAGCACCTGATTTTGTCATTCAATAATGCAATGGTCACAGTCTTCCTAGATGACCTCAGATCTAGTTTGGCAATGCTGTAGCACATCTGTTTTCTTAGTTATTGCATGACATATTGATAAGTTTAAAAATTAGTCCATAGCTGGCTGCCTAACAGATTTATAGATTTTGGTACAGCCGGAATTGAGCAAATATACTTGCTAATGCTTGGGAAATCCCATGGGAAGATTCGTATCAAAGGGCTTTCTTGGCACTATGAATGTGTCGATTAACCTGAGATACTTTGTCGCCACTACGAGCATAAACACAAAGACAAAGCCCATAGATGGTCTTTTGCCTTTGACACACATTTAGGAACTATTTTTCTTGATGAACAGCTCAGCACCTCTCATTCTGGATTAGCCCAAAATTATACACAAACAAAGTAAGACCAGCAACAATTTAGAAATGATTGCTTCCTTTGTTCCTCTCAATGAAATCACTAATCCTTCTAATAACGGTGTGACATGTTTTCATGCTGACTAAATCATGCTTAAATTAGGGTTTGCTTGGTTATTTGTTTATTAACGGCAGCAGAAAAATAGGCTTTTATTTGTAACATCTGGTTCTGTGTTGTGGTCAAATGCAGCTGTGATGTGCAGCAGCCTTCGCCATTTTCATTTCCGTTTCCATATGATTTCCACTTTGGATAGACGGCAAGAATATGTCCAATAGATAGACAGAAAAAAAAAATAAAATCACGAGTTCTTCCAATTTTACCCTTTATCTGAAATGGAAGTAGGCAAGAGCAAAATACGTTTCTTATTCAGATACCAATGTAAAGATTAAAGCTGGAACTTAAAGGGTTAAGAATTAGATCTACTCAAAAAGCAAGTTGCTTGAAAATATTTTGCCATCTTATTTTACACTGTATCTGCATATCTTGCATCTGTATGGGGCAAAGAGTGGAAATATCTAACAAGATTACTGCAATTGCATTAGCATAAGTAAATAAGTATTTGTTGGGATCTGTGGTACAAGCTACATTTAATTCCATTAACACGCTCACTGATCTTCTCATCATATGGCTTTCTCTTCTAGTCAAGGATCATGGACGGCTGGAGCCAGGAAGCTATTTCTTAGTATTACTGTTTTCCATGCTCTGGTGTTTATCACAAGGCTGGTGATTGTGCAGGAACAAGCTCGATCCATGGTGGATCCTAGAGTGAGTAGATGCAACACCGATGTTGGGAATTTTCAACGGCAATGGCAAACAAAGCAGGTCTATATGTTCTGATGAGGAGACTGTAAGCAATGGAGCCCTGGATTAGTCAAGTAGAAAACCATACTTCAGAACTCGACATCAGTTAAGTAAGTGATAAATCATAAGTAGTGATAAAGCATAGACTGTATATAAATATGGACAATGCGTCCCCACTTCCTTGAACCGGTCAAACTGATGCTATTTTCCTGGGGATATGGGCGGCGCCATCTTGCGAGTTTGGAGCCAGAGTCTGCGCAGTACTGTCCGAGAGTGGAGCCATGCGGAGCCAAGATGACCCGCCCATACTTCCTCTAGACTCACTCGCACTTTCTATGAAAAATACTGCACTCTGCTCTACGTTCACAAAGAAATGTTGGATTATACACTGTACTTATTTATTTTTTCCTATTCTCAAAGTCCTATGGGGCAACTTTACAGAGCGGATGGCATGGCAGCTTGTAGTCATCATGATATCACATCCTGTTTCTATAGAGTATGTCACTGAGTATGCATCAACACTATACTTACTACATAAAATTAAAGAAACTACATCAAAGAAGTATTTGACGTGTATTTTAGTGTTTTAGTTGGGCCCAAGTCCCATCCACTAACATGGAGGAGGTGGAGCTTATGACCTATACTGCAGCCAGCCACTTCCTGCTTTGGCTTCACTTTTGAGGAGCAGTTTCGGCGTCCATCTTGATACAGTATGTGTTCAAATTTAAAAAAAAAAAAAAAAAAAGTGTTGAGGCTCAAATCCTCTAAGATCAAAATGATTTATGAGTGCAGGTTTCTAAAATAAATTCTCACAGAGGGAAGTCAATCCACCGCAAACTGATCTTACGTTAGAGAGCATTTCGTCTCATTAGGTGTTCACATTGCATTTACTCTCCAGGCTCTTTGTGCAGTGTATCTTTTTCCCTTTTCAAAAAATAACATAAGAAACCAGAAAAAGATAAAGGGACATCTACTGTATAACCAGTCATGCCTCAGCTACCACGCAAAGTAGAACGCCCTCACATGTGGTGCCTCTTCCACGAGGCACGTGACAAGACAGAAGACAGAAATCTCGCATATGACCTTGTGTTTGCCGCGCGTGGGTCGATGGCAACTCTGCGATGCATCAACACCCAACGTCACATTCGTGTAGACTGATAAATTGACACTGAAAAGCCAGCAAGCTCTGCCGGCGAGCACAGCCACCCACAATGCCCTCTACAGTGACTCTCAGGATTAGCTTTTCAGTCTGCAGACGGTGAGGATTAAGGCTCCCTCTGTACATACAGGGATGCTATTAGCGTGATCTAACACAGAGAACTGAAAACCTTCCTGTACATATTTGTTTAAGGAAGTTCTCTCTTAGTACATTTTATGTATGCACACTGACATATCTTTTAGTCCCCTTTTGTGTTTACAGATTCATGCTTTTGAGGCTCTAGATTCAAAAAAGTAAAACTGATACATATTTCTTTTTAATGGCTCCTCTTGACATTACCTTGTCAAGTATCAATTTAAAAACCATGAATAGAATGCATATCGCTAACACTAAATAAAAGAAAGGAAAGTATACGAAGGCTTCTGTAAGTCAGTAAATTATTTCAAACCTTCACATTAAAATAGGAGAAAAGAAAACTCTGAATGATGTAATTGGCCTCCGATATTCCTTTCATCTATTTGATGGCAAAGACCTTTACTTATTCTTTTTAATGTAGCATATTATTTTTAAATAATGTGAAAATGGCACGGGCAAAAGTACCGGGATCCTTAACCTAATCATTTCAGCGCGCCCTTTAAGACGATCACGGCAGTCAATCAGGTTTTGTAGCCCTTAATGAGATCTCCAGTTTGACCCGCTGTTCTTCAGCGAGTTGCTCTAATTCTCTGAGGTTTGATGGCTGCTCATTGGATTGAAGGCCTGTTCGGACCTTGCATCAAGATCTGATTTGGGCTATCTGATCACAAGTGGCCAGCTTTAGGCAGGTGTGTTCAGACCTGGCATTAACATGCGTCTCCAGATCCAATTTCAGTTCCGCGCCTTATATATACATATATAAAATAAACCCCAACATCATCTGGGGCACAGTAGAATAATGTAACAGTGGATGTCTCTAACAGATCTTAGGATCAGATCTTAATGCAAGGTTTGAACAGGCCTTAAGATCAGGACTCAGACGGACTCTCTGACATCAACCAGGATGTTTCACTTCAGAACCCCTCAATAATCTTCTGATCTCATTGTGCCCTTCATAGATCCAAATTTAGATCCATATTGGCTGAGCCTGATGCAGTAAAGCAGCCCCATAACACACCTGTGCCTATTTCAAGTGGTGTTTTTTTTCCCTTTATTCTCTTCTTTGAACATAGAGCTGATGTGACTTATAAAAGGGCTGTAATTTGGTTTAATCAACAAGCATTTTAAATCCAGTCGGGCTTTTCTTTTCTTCATTTGTCATCTTTCAGAAGTGGAGTCCTTGTGGGTTGTCTATCACAGAGCCTATTTTCATTCAGAAAGTGACATACGCCGTGACCAGTCTCTATTGCACATTGATCTTTGAAGTCAACTTCTACATTTGAACTATCCCCTTCTCTGCAGACTGACTTCAGTTTTTATCTTGCAGCCACACCCAGGGAGATTGCTCTATGGGCCCTAAACTTTCAGACATTGAGCTGGAGAAGGCCTTGTAGCTTTCCCTAGACCACGATTAGCAGCTGTTTCCTATCTCATCTTGCCAGACAACTATTGTTTTTTCAATTTCTATTGTCTATCCTCCATGCAAAGCACAGAATGACACCAAACAACAGCAATATGGGTCATTTTCTCCCTTTGAACAGTCTTAATGACTGATTACAAGACTGAAGACACTTGTGACACTAATTAGACTATTGGCCTACTGGAAATATTACCACAGTCCACTTATTTTTCTTTTTTTACTAAATGAGCAATCAGTTCCCATTGTTTGAAGAATAACCAGGAAGCCTTTTCTCCAGCTTCATTGTTAAAGTCTATGGCAATCCAAAGGTATGCATGCAAAGATGCTTTTAATTTTAACTAGGGGTATCAAAATGAACGTTCTGTTACTATGACCTTAGGAGACTGCGGAAAGCAAGCAGAAAGTGTGGTTGCACTAATCTTGCCCTGCAGAGGGTAGTGATGCGCCCTGCAGTGTTAAAACTGCCAGAAATTCTAAACGAAGCAGGAAAAGAAGAAACAAACAAACAAGCAAAAACGGATCAAGAAACTGCTCTTTTGAATGGCAACTTCAGCTTCAAAGTCCTGCCAGATGCTCTCTTCTCTCGACGAGACCCAAGCTATTTGCTGTTGCTTTAATATCGATGTGAACTGAGTTACCACCAGATCAAGCACACAGCTGAGAGCAGAGACGTTCATATAATATTTGAATCTACTGACAGCCCTAAATTTAACACTTTGACATTTCCTTTCCAAAACCATGGGCAAAATTCTGCTGCCAACAGCCTCTTAACCTGGTTGCAGGGAGGTGCTTAACAAGACATTGTTCATGGTCAACACCACCATGGATCTCTGCCGTCTGTACATGTTAACTCTGACACGCATGTTTGCTACAAATAATGAAAATTGCCCTTCAGGTAAACTTGATTCCTATTTTTTACCACTCACATCTCCGACATGTTCACTGGTTATTGTGTCGGATTTAAAAATGCTCGCGGTCTTCATAACTAACGAGCTAGATAACAATACCATAAGCATGGTATGGCCACGAGGCAGCATGGCATGTATAAATCTCTTTAGTCACTCCAGCGTCAAGTGAGAAATTTGCTCCTAGCTCGCAACCACTACTTCAGCCTCCATGTCAACTGGAGCATGACAGCCAAGGCAGATGTGTCTCTTCTCGTCTCTCAACGTGAAATGAGCTAAACAAAGCTTGTCGGGCTGAATTAATTAAGATTCAATTGTTGGCCAAGTTGGTGCTCTGTTGTATCCCAAAGGTTCTGTTCAGGCCAGGCCAAGTTCTTTCACACTTAATATCGAAAGCTACTACTTGATAGGCCTTGCTTTGTCGCTCTGAGACACTTTCATGTTAAAATAGGAAAGGGCAAAGCATATATGGTCAATGTGATGTGGCCCATGTTGTAGGATAATAAAGTCTAGTTTTAGTCTAGTTTAGACTAGTTATTTGAAATGAAGAGTGCACTAGCCCGTTTTCCATTGTAGTGTCGTAGGCTTACAAACCAAATTAATCCTTATCAACCAGCCTAATAAACTGAATTCATAAAGGCATGGGTCATTAGTCTAATAGGCGTGAGTATGGACCACTGGCATACTGGTTGATTTTCATGGCCAAGAAGATCCCTGGGGGAAACCAATAGAAAAATCATTTAATGCTCCTTTAATAATCATAGCCCCCATGGGGAAGGATGATGATGGGAAATTGACTTAGTTTCATATTTCAGCTGCATGCGCACAGACAAAAATCCACTTTTGTTTGTCATTAGATGATATAAGACTATTATTAAAACAAGTAAGATTCATTTTCTTCTTTTTATTTGGGATTTCCCCCAGTGAAATCATTCCATCATGTAAATCGCTTCTGAATATGGGGCAAATTTAAACTGTAATTTTAATGGGTATAATGTGTCGTTGTTCATAGTTATGCTTGATGTGAAAGGGGGATTTTTCTAGTCTCGTCATTATTTGACATTTAACCAAACTATCAGCTGGACACATCCCCGCCTTTTCATTCTTGGATTCCTTTTCTCTGCCATGACCATGTCTACCTCTGCTCTTTATCCCCTTTTGTTACTGGCATTTCATTTTTCACGTCTGCGTGGCCGCACTCTGCAAATATCTGCATATTATTAGATATGTGCTCTGCTTTCAAATCACCCCGTTTGCACTTCCACGCAGAGAATGCTGCTGTGAATCAATTCAGCTTAAAATCACCGACAGTGTACTTTAGACAGCCAGTGTGCCCGTAGTGTCTTTTCAACAATGTTATAGAAGTCCGGATCGTTGTTAGGGAGCATTCTATAATGCTCAAGTATCACTCAATACACAGGCTCTTAAACAGTTTCTAGCCTGGGACCAAAGTGAATATTTGATTCTGTCGCCTCTGCGATCAGTCTCATTACAGCATATTAGTTGCCTCGTCATATGGGAGCCTAGCAGGAACTTCAGCTTAGGCAGATAATTACTTGTTTTATCAACAGGTGAGCCAGAAGGTGAGTGGGAGTTTGATATAAATGCATTTGCATTTTACAGCACTCTCAGGGTGGATTATAAAAAAAAAAAAAAAAAACCTCTCTACAATGTCGGACAAGGCAAGTCAGGGTTCTGAGTTAAAGGTCGCTGAGTTGATTCACTGTGTCAAAGCTATTCACGAGCAAAACACAAATGATCATGCTCAGTAGTTTTGCACGTATTTGACTTGTTATTACTGGAAAACACCATGCCAACAGATTGCCTTATTGCACCCTACTGCACAGTTTATTTTTCAAATAATACACAGTGCAGACTAGTGTTTGGGTGGCGTTTTTACAGAGCAAGCCAGACTGACAAGGGCACAAGTATAAATGGTTCGCACCAGCGTAGGCTGCGTACGTAGGTTTCGCCGTCTATGTCCTGCAGAGGCTTGAACCACATTTAACATCTGTCCAAACTTTGATTTATAGCGCATTCTTCATAATTCTTAAGTGACAATAGGCAGGGAAAAAAAGCAATAAATCAAATAAAAATCATGTAAATGAAATGACGGAGATCCTTATTCACACTGGATTAGTTTTATCTGATTAGTTTAACTCTGCGAATCAGCCATGTCATTAACTTGTAAAGTAAATAAACCGCACACAAAGGATGACAGATGATCTCAAGAGGACCCAAGGTAAAACTAGTCCCGTGTGATGAATGGTCCAAAAAAAATCTATAGACATTTGAATTCATGGGACTAAACAACTGGCTGATAATGTTGAGTTACCAAACCACCTCAACCCTACCAATCCATATTCATAGCATTTGACTGTGATTTGTAACACTCTTGGAAGGTGCAGAGAAAGCTAATGCCCAGCTGATAGGTGTGCTGGATCATAAAATACTTCCGTGTCCACATACCTTTTATTTTCTGAGTTCCAGCATCTTTCATTAATTGTTCCCAATGATCGGTGCACCAAGAATTTATTTTTATTTTTGTGCGTGTGTGGCTGACCGTGTGTTCCCGGTTGACAATCTCTAGTCTTTTCAAACGCGCTTGGTGTCATAATGGCAAGACTCATCATTTCAGAAGCCAAGCCAATGGAGGAGAAGCTCCATGTCCGACTATCGCCCAACAAAGAAAGAAAAGCCCATTTCTGAAAGCAGTGAACGTTGCTGCTGTGTGGCATTGTGTTGTACCGAGTGTGGCAGCTATTTTTTGATGGAGTTCGACGAAAAGAGGTCTGTAACTTGCAAACTAGTTGTCTTTGTAGGAATGTAGGCGACATTCTGCTTCCCTAGTACTTGTATATTTCCCCAGTGCCTGACAGCAATCGGACTCCACACAAAACAGCCAACGAAAACTGATATACTCTCATCCTCTGAACATCCTGAGTTGCCAAATTTGACAAAGTGAAAGAAACACGTAAAACAGAGTGACAGAGATTACCATGCGGCAGATGTGTGGATAACAGCCTACAAGTCAGCAAGCAGACAGGATTCCAGTTCGCTCTATTCACATTAGTCTGAGTGTGAATGTAAAATAGGCACGGCGTCGATGTCGGGTGTCTAGGCTCTGACCTTTTCACTCCCCACAAGAAAACATTGTTCGGCGCTGCAGGGAATTGGTAGAGGTGAGAAAAAGAAAGGGTAGGATCAGAGGCTACAGCACCCAGATGCTGCTGAGCCGTTCCTCCTGCTGGGCTTCATTTGACCTTTAAATTAACGGGTACATCCTACTCTGTTTTCGACGCCCCGTCCACGATGTAACCGCTTGTAACGCGAGTTGTCCGGTGCTCAGTTACAAGCTGCTGTCGCAGCTAGTGCGATCGCAAACCGCTGAATACAGCGGCTGACTTCTGACACGTCTTGAATTATCCAGTCATACGGAGTTTTTGTCTTTAAAGCGCATGGTATTAAATACACATGCTCTGCAGCAGTGACCCACTTTCTTCTTTCAAGTCACATCACAGCAAAAACTTTGAAAAAAAGTGAAGTGGGGAGCTCTTTTCAGCTGAAGTATTCCCTACTTAAACTTCTGACATGACTTGTTGATCAGTGAACAACACGTACAAATTATTCCGTATAGTGGATTTCCTTTTTTAATCTGATTCTGCGCCGCATCAAACTACACTGTCACCCCCATTTGTCATTCCATCTACTTCTTTATTATCTCAACTCAGTGTTGCCAGATGGGAAATGAAGAAACATCATACTGTCGCTTTAAAATAACTGTATTTTGACCCAAACAACATCGAAAACAACTTGAAAAGTCACCCAGTGCATTTAAAAACAAAGCTATTCTATGTGCATTGGACTGCAATAACCTAAGGAATAAACACAGAGCCTCAGCCATTTGAATGAAACAACCACTTTATTCAATTGCACCTCCATCCCTTCCATCTTTAAAGGGGAACTATTGTTTTTTGGCAACCTGGGCCTTATTTCTAGCATAAAATACGATCGTTTACTCACCTAAACAACTTCTGTGTCATTTGCACAAATTTATGAAATAATTAGTTCAACACATATCCGTATAGCGGGAGTGGCAGGGCACCGAGACGCAGCCTCTAAACAACGCATTATCTGCCGCGAAACACGTTCATTACGCCAATATCCTGTTATGATACGCTAGTGCTATTCCCCATTGAGTCCGGAGTTACCCGTTATCATCACGTCCTCCGACCTGGACGAACAAACATGAGTTGAACGCTGTTGGTGCGATTGTGCACGGATAAGCCAAAAACTGTACATATTGTATATTTGTTGCATTTGTAGACATATTGATCGTATATTATACAGGCCCTAAAACTAAATGCAATAATTATATATATACGGCAACGCTTCCTCAGCTTGACCCTGCACCTTTTTTTTATTGTGTCCCAGCCCACACACACAAAACAAAAAAGGATTAGCCTATAGTGTGAGTTGAAAGGAAAGGGAAATGTGTTGTTAAAAGTTAAATTATTCATTAGCATAAAACTGTAAAAACAATATATATAATTATTTCTTTTTATAACGTTATTGCATATAAACTACACCCTTCTAAAGGCCTGGTAACACTACAAGTTGGCCACCACATGCTGGATTTACAAGTTAGGAATTTGCTTGTCAGTGATGGTGGAGGCCATTCAGCTCTGCTGCTCACAGGATGCCAAGTTATACAAGAAGCTGATTATAGTTCTATGTCAGCTTGGAGATGATCTGCATGTTAAATTAATTAATTCATTCATTCATCTTCTGTAACCACTTATTCCTGTGAAGGGTCACGGGTTCTGCTGGAGCCTATCCAAGCTGTCACTGGGCGAGAGGCGGGGCCCACCCTGGACAGGTCGCCAGTCTATCGACAACCATTCACACTCACACTCACACCTTCGGCCAATTTAGAATCACCAATGAACCTAATGAGCATGTCTTTGGATGGTGGGAGGAAGCCTGAGTACCCAGAGAGAACCCACGCAGAGAGAACATACAAACTCCACACAGAAAGGACCCAGTCAGCCCATGGATTCGAACCCGTGACCTTCTCGCTGTGAGGCATCAGTGCCAACACCTCACCACTGTTCCGCCCGCATGTTAAATTAAATGACGAAAAGTTCTATGCGGAAGGCTCGTGCTCCCGCTCTTAACTCATCAGCTGCAACCGCTTATCCTCTGGAAGGTCTCAGGGGAGGTTGGAGCCTATTCACATTCACACCTACGGCCAATTTAGAATCACCGATCAACCTAACCAGCATGTCTTTGCACAAACCCAGAACCTCCTTGCTGTGAGGCACCAGTGCTAACCACCACACCACTGTGCCGTGACCGAGGGCATTCTTTCCATTATTTAAACCAATCAGATTTCATTACAGCCTCTGTCTGTGAGCCTGTCACACTGCTGCAAACTTACTTTTAGATCCGTACGTTCATCTTCAGTTTCATCTAAACCGGCGCCCATGGGTCCTTGGGCTCAGTGGCTCATCAGTGGTCCCGCTCCGCATCTTCATTCAGATTGATTGTTCTCTTCTGCTTCCCCCAACCACCAGAGTCTAAACTCTTCTTCTATCTCAAGCCTTAATGGATTAGACTGCATTGTGGTGTCATCATATTGAGCATCTCAAATAATAATTAACCGCTTTTTCTTGCATGTCAAGGCCCCGACAACTCTTATTCAGATTATAAGACTGGGTTAGTTCACTCTCCTTTCACGTCTACATCCTCTTTCTCACTCCAGCACACACACACACAAACAAACACAAACACACACACACATGCGCTTCACGTACAGTTGTCCTCGGTGGCCTGTGATTGACTTGACAAATGTGCTGCGGAGCGGTGCTCTGACAATATATACCCACCCGGTCTCATGCGGTAAACCTGCAGGCTTCTCCTCTCAGCGCCCCCCACACCCCATCTATCACGGCAGAAATCTGAGGCGGCCATCACTCTCAATAAAAAAATAAACTAAGAAAAGCCCGGATGTCACTGTCATCATCGTGTGCAAGATTCTCCGTCATCATTACCCTCGCTGATATCATTACGGTGATATATTTAGATCGCAGGCGGGTCTCGGTGTGAATCAACTCCCAAATACCATCCTAAAAAAAAAAGAAGAAACAGTGAAACATCATCTTGCTGCTACAGTAGCTGTCGTTTTTTTTCTTTTTCTTTTTTTCAACTCGGGGAATATAACCAGAGCTGGACAGTTGCTGTCAGACCCTGACATGGAGAAAATTGTCCTCACCTTTGTGTCTTCACGGCTGGCCTGCTGTCACAGCCTGTTGACAGTCCTCAGTCAGGCTGCAGTAAGGCCACCGTCTGAGAATGCTGCCTCCAGGCTCCTCAGCGAGTCCTCCACAGCTCTTCCACCGTCATCCTGCTCTTTCGCTCTTTTAAGGTACCCCGGCACAAATCGCAAATCGGCCGCTGCCGTGTTGTTGCTCAAAGCTGCAACGGGGGAATTCCTTTGGCCAATTATGCACCACCCTCTGCAGTCCTCGTAGGCCGTCTGAGGACTCCCGTCTGGTCTTTGGAAAACAAAAGATGTAGAAGATGGTGTGCGGGGAAGAGAATGCCATGGGCGTCATTACTGTAAATAGAATTAGATGCAAAATCTCTCAGATATGTGGACAAAACACTGCTCCTAGTATCCCTGTCAGTGTTATACACGTACGGTGCCTAGTTTTATGAAGATTTTAAATTTTTAGTCTTCATGTGCTGAGGACAATTGTCAGTATAACGCAGTCTAGTAAAATACCCCTTAATAAAAAGCATGTACTGTACGCTCAGGGGACACGAGGATGCTGCTCCGTAATGTACAACTGTTTTTCACTTTGCCTCGCCGCATTTCCTCTTCCTGATAATAATGACGCGTCTCTGAGCTGTCAGGTGCGCGGATGTCAGGGTGACAGATGAAGACTGAAGACAAAGGAAAATGTGTGACAGAAGCAGAGACCGATAAGAGTCCTTTACTGCCTCCTAGTGGCGGCAGCAGGTAAAATAAAACACACACATACAAAAAAAAACTCCTCATAAATTGTCAGGAATATGATTTATGTAACTCTGTTTGTGCATCATTGCATTTTTATAATAATGTCACGTCTTAGCTTTTGCATTTATATTGACTGGACCCGTCGTTGTCCGAGGGTGTGGGAGACGCAAAGGTTGTTTTTAAGGATACCTGACGCCATACTGTTCATATAACAGAGTTTCGGTTATTGGTTGTACGCTGAATTAATAAATCGATAAACAATAGTAAAACTGATTATTTGCGAATTAAACTGAGTAGCTCATTCCATTCGTTCCTGTCCTGTGAAGTGTGAAGGGGCTGGAGACGGTCCCAGCTGTCACTGGGGCGAGAGGCGGGGGGCCACCCTGGACAGGTCTCCAGTCTATCTCAGGGCTAACACAGAGAGACAGACAACCACTCACACTCACACCTACGGCCAATTTAGAATCGCCAATGAACCTAACCGGCATGTCTTTGGACGGTGGGAGGAAGCTGGAGAACCTGGGGAGAACCCACGCGGACACAGGGAGAACATGGAAACTCCACACAGAGAGGAGCCAGTCGGCCTGGATTAGAACCCAGAACCCTCTCGCTGTGAGGCATCAGTGCAGACCACCACAAGGCCACAGATTTATTTTACTATTCTAACATCAGACAGACTGATGCCATAATAGCAATTACAATAATGGTCACGTGGCTGGTTTAAAAAAGAAAAGAGAAAAAAAAGAGGTGAATAGATGAATAACATTCAGACAAAGCATTCACTTTAATTAAGATACAATTAGAGTGAATGTGGTTTCTTTCTTTTTCGAGTGTGTGTGTGTGTGTTGACTCTGTCAATGACGTAACGG
>JASGAT010398018.1:4051-29170 GCA_030220025.1 Chelon auratus
AGGGTGTCAAGGGGATGGGATGAGTGGAAGGTATGAGAGAATGAGAGGGGACGAGGGAAAGGGATGAGAGGAGACGAGGGCAAGGGATGAAGGGATGAGGGGATGAGAGGGGTCAAGGGGAAGGGATGAGGGGGGTCGAGAGGGGTCGAGAGGGGTCAAGGGGAATGGATGAGAGGGACGGCTGTGGCTCGGTGGGTAGAGTGGGTTGTCCATGAACCAGAGGGTTAGTGGTTCGATCCCCAGAATATGCCACAATCTGCCGAAGTGTACAAGAGCAAGACCCAGTTGCCCCCAGTTGCTCCCAGTGTGTGGCACTGGTGTGTGAATGTGTGTGTGCTTGTGTGAGCGAATGGGTAGATGTGTCTATGACTTTGAGTACCAATAGGTAGAAAAGTGCTATATAAAAGCAAGGCCATTTACCATTTACCATGAGAAGGCTTGAGTGGATGGAAAGATAGACTTCCAGCAGATGTACAAAGAAATAGAGTTTGCTTTAGCTAGTGATTTGTTGACTGTATCTGGTATGGCGATAGCATACTGGAGATGATGAGATAGGATGAATTTGGGATGACCTCCAGGCCGTTAATCAATAAATTGATGAAGGAGAGAAAAATAAATAAACTGTGTGCACGGTTTTACAATCAGTGGGGACGGATTTTAAACTGTGGGTACAGGTTGTCAGTTTACATCCATGTGGACAGATTGGTAAACTGTGTGCAGTTTTGCAAAACTGTACCCACGCTACACAGTTTATTTATTTTTATTTTTATTCCAGTATTTTACCCACATTGTCCCAGGCATTTGTTCCTCAAAAACTCTTCTAAAGTCCACCATAATTCGCGCATATTATCATTTAAATGTCACCCACTGGCTCTGCCTCTGATTGGCTAGTACTCGTTCCCATCTGGGTCAGAGCCAATTAGAAGCAGGATGCGGGTGGGGAAAAACTCTGCTGTCTCCTGTGTGTATAGGCAAAGGGGAGGGACACATGAAACAGGCAAGACAAACTGTGTTTAAATAACATATAGAAAATATCTGCTTGACAACTTATTATAGAGCTGGGAACAAGCCCAAAAAAGCAATTACACTATAGAAACAAGTTTAACTCGCCTGAGTGGCTCAACTTAAGATGTTTAATTTTAACTGTAGCCTGTTTTGCTCATGATAATAGATTGTGGCATCTTAGTGGACCATCTAAGGACTAGGAATCTCTTCATCGTAGTTTGACAAACTAGGGGCCCCAAACAGCATCTTGCTTAGGTCCCCCACAAAACTAGAAACGGCCCTGGTTGAGGGTATTGATTTTAGTGAGTGTTTTGAGAAACTGGGACTGTCATAAGTCCTATCTGGTGGGATTGTGAGGGGAACTACGGCGGGAATGAGTGCCACCGCAGATGGAGCAAGTATGGAGGAATCGACAGCTGGAAAAATTGCAACCTAGGTCGCTGAAGTTATTACAGGTGTTCTGAGCTCATTTTACTCTCCTATTTTATAAAAGTTTATAATTTTTTTTTACTGTTTTCCACTTAGAAAGCAGGGCTATATTTGTTGTGCTTGGTATGTTCTGCTTTTATGGTACAAATGTGTGCAGCTGGGCTATTCAATTGGCGGCCCCCGGGCCAGGTCCCCTGAGGAATTTTGTACCGGCCCTTACAGTGTCGTTTAGTTATTACATATGGCTAATTGTACATTCTCTCGTGCAGTAGGAGATGGTATGCACACATTTAAGTCGGACCTATATTTTGAGGGACCGCACATGACCAATCAGAGTCGCCGTTCACGCTCAAGTGCAACGCTCTGAGCGCTGACTGGCTCTGACTTCTTTCTTTCAAGCACGAAGGTTGGCTAACAAGACAAAATATCTCTCTCTACTTTCAAAAAAAAAAAAAAAAATGAGTTCAGTAGTTGTCCAGATCAAGAGGGTTGCCAACCGTCCCTTAAACAGGATCGTTCCATATTTAGAAACAAAAGTACGCGTCCCGTATTGAGCTGAAACGGGACGCATTTTGTCCCGTATTACCATGAGAATCAAAAATAGTGAGTAAAATGTCAATGGAATGAATGAACAACAGGGTGCTTTATGTGAAAATTTACGGTAAACTTATTCCCAGGCCGTCTCCTGCTCTGTGACCAATGAGCAATGAGCTGACAGCGCTAATCCCGCTCATCTCCCTCTCGAGGTACTGTTGTTTGCGAAGAAGATACTGGAAGACAACAAAGCAACAACTTTTACTCGCACTTTTTGTTTGAACTTGTCTTATTGCACTTTTACAAGAGGAATGTTTTGCTTTCTGTTGTTTTATATTTATGCAGTTTTAAGTTAAACAGGACAGGTTTCTGTTAATTTTGTTATTTTCTATTAAAAATGAATTGTTGAATAATAATTTGTTTTGCACGTGTTCATATCACTCAAAGATATGCATCTAATTCAATTCAGGTTCAAGTCAAATAGTTCAAAAATTGTTTCACACACACAAAAAAAAGCTAAAAAAACATCGGCGAACAAGGGTGAAGGCAATCGGGTTGGCTGGCCCTGCCAATGAGGTGTCCCTTATTTGTTTTTCAGGGAGATGGCAACCCTTTGTGCATGTGTTGTTCTGCAGTTACAAAATAGAATACATTGACTCCTTCAGTATGTTGTTGTAATTTCTTTATTTGTTACCGTGATTTCTTTTCATCTCTGGCCCCTTAGTTTGCCTCAGTTTCATGAGCTGGCCCCTATTCCCAATTAATTCAATAGCCCTGGTGTACACTGTACTACTTTCTATCAACTATCCAGGTTCAGTATTCCTGAGGAAGTGATGGAGAAAAAACACATCAATGATTTACTTTTTTACCCCTTTTTGGAAACACGTACATTTTTTGAAGAGACTTCAGACAGACCGTGTTGAGTGGTATCAACCACTGGAAGCTGTCAATCAGCTATAAATATGCTGATTGGAGCTCACAGTTACCAAATCCTTTCTTCTTTTATCTACTGAACCCCATGAAGAAATGAACCACAACCACACACATTTACTCACTGGCAGGTTGGACCCCAGGGTTCAGTTTGGGAGAAAAGTCTCTTTATAATTTTCCTCATAAAGACGCTAATGAAGACTAATGACGGAGCAAGGTGTGTGTGTGTGTGGGTGGGTGTGGGTGTGGGTGTGTGTGTGTGCTTTAACAGTCTGGCTGCTCTGTCTGGGAATGTCTCTGTTCTCTTTCTTTCTCCCCTTCACCCCTCCATCATTTCATTCAGGCACTTTTTACCCTCCATGCCGCCACTCTCTTTTGCTTCCTTCTTCTCTTTCATTGTTGTTTCTCTTGTTTTTTCATGTCTTTTAGATTTAACATTTTAACATTTTTTGTTATTACTGATTAACTTGCATATTTCTTTTATGGCACTGGGTCTAAAAAAATAAAAAATAAAATTTTGATTCAAAACTATCATAGTTTGAAAGGTTCTATATCCTCGTTCCGCTCATTAGAAATGTTGCTTGCTCTTCCCGAGAAATGAGAAATCTCGTAAGATCGTGTAGCATTTCAGGAAGATCCAAAACATGACAGTAGCTCCACCTGTGAAAGCAGATTGTATTTAAAAAGTGTGACGACAGAGAAGAGCTGCACAATAGCACATGGACACATGCTATGAAATTAGAGGTAAAATATTGTGGAAATAACACAAATCTCAGTAACCAATGAGAACATTAGTTCTGTGAAAGACTTACTAAGTGAAATTGTTTTGAAAACTCTAAATGAATTGATATTAAATTGGACAGTTTAGGTCAGTAGCGACACCCAGCCCTAGTGTTGGAAGTGCTGTAGAAATACAGTATTAGTGTTGTCTCCATGATGTTTGTTATTTTGTACTACAAAAATAACTTTTCTCCAACTTTTCTCTCCGTTTTACTTTATTTCTGCCACATTTAGATACAGGATTCTTGTATAAACACAATGAATTATTCATTTTCTTTCTTTTTAAAAACAAATCAATAATTATTTTCTTTCTATGATGGGTCACTGTCTCAGACACGTTTCTCACTTTGTGTCTCTTTTTATGCATCATCCTGTCTCTCTTTGTTCTTTTAATGCACATCATTTCATCACCTATTTCCCCCTCATCCTCTGTCCATCATTTGTCCTCTACTCATTTTCTCAATCTTCCCTTTTCCTTTCATTTTTTCCCACGTTGACTTGTGGATTCCTCAATCTCTTTTTTGTCACCTTTTCATCCTTCCTTGTAGCCTCCTTGGATTTCTATCCATTCTTCTTCATCTCTGGCTATTTTTCCTCGCTGTCCATCGCTCTTTGTTTCTGCCTCCATTAGGGGGAAATGGAAAAAGTGACATCAGCTATTTGGTAAACAGAGAGAAATGGAGGGAGACAGAGGATGAAACAAAGGATGGAAAAATGGCAAACAAAGGTCAAAAGAGTGACAGTGGGCAAAGGTTGTAAAAAAAAAAGAAGGGAGGGCTGGAAAAAGAAAAGATTGTCACACAGAAAAGAGAATAAAGGAACAGAAAGAGAGAGAGCGAGAGAGAAAACCTTTAAAGCGAGCGTGAGGGAGAGACAGTAAGGCTTCACCTCATTAACCTTGAAATGCAGAGTAAATATACAGTCTCAACAGAACATAGACGATGTGGGTGTCCCCACAAAAATACATTACTAGAATATATCAAAGAGTGTATGTTTGTGTTTGTGGGTAAACGTCTTTCAAATCAAGAAAGTTATTTTTACATCTTGGAAAAAAGAAAACAACCACACAATATTATGACTAGGGATGTCCCAATTGGTATCTGGGCCAATCTAGTCATGTTTAAAATGATCAGATCAGCCCAGATTGGGCTTCAGCCAAGCCCAATGTTTTGTAGTTATTTATTTTGGCTCTGTCATAAGCAAATGCAATGCGGATATTTGGTGAAGTGGTAGTACGATACGATTGTCATTCAATACTACCAACTTGATTCAACACCTACAAAGTCCAATGAGGCAAAAGCTGCACCAAAATAACAACAACAAACAATGAACACTGTATTTGAAAAGCATCATGGAAAAATATTGAAGAGAGTTATGGCATTGGATGACCAGAACATTTCTGGAGGTTTTCTGGAGCTAAAGTCAGCGGCTACCCTCTCCACACAACGTTAACTTTGACAGCGCTATTCATTGGATTGAATCCAGTCGCATATAAGCATTTAGGAGAATACAAAGCAATAAATAAACATAATTGTGCAAGTGGAATGATTTGAGAGACCTTGACAATGACTAACTTGTGATGGCTAGATGACTGGGTCAGAGCATGTCCAGAGCTGCAGATTTTGTGGGGTGTCCCTGGTCTGCAGTGATCAGTGCCTATCAAGGTCTCAGGAGGGAAAGCAAAGGTAGGGGAGCGAAGGTTGCTATGTGTGGGCTGATACAACAAACTACTACAGAGTAAACTGCTATTGCTGAAAATGTTAATGCTGGTGCTGATAGAAAGGAGTTTGTTTTGTTTGGAGCTGTGTAGTTGCAGACCAGTCAGGATGTCAACACCCCCTTTCCGTTGCCATGAGGGTGTGCTTGGTCTGCAACACTGTTCAGGTGGTTGTATAGATAGATAGATAGATCCATCCATTCATGTGGATGTTACTTTTGACATGTACCACCATGGTTGCAAACTATGTTCACCCTTTCATGGAAATGGTATTCCCTGACAGTCTCTTTCAGTAGGACAATGCTCCCTGTCACTAAGCAACAATGATTCTGGAATGGTTTGAAGAACAAAACAATAAGTTTAAGGTGTTGACAAATTCCCAAGATCTCAATCCAGGCAGGCATCTGAGGAATCTGATGGACAAACAAGTCCAATCCATGGAGGCCCAACCTCTGAGCTTGCAGGACTTCCTGCAAGCTCATTTCCTGCTGTCTTGAATTCGGGTACCATACCAATCCGTCAGAGGTCTAGAGGAGTCAAGCCCTCAATGGGTCAGGGCTGTTTTGGCGGCAAAAGGGGGACCAACACAATATCAGGCAAGTGGATGTAATGATTGGTGTAAAGGCTGGTTTGTTTTAAAAAGGATTCATAATTTGAAAATAGTTTTCCATAAAAGATAATCAAACTGGGGTAAATCGTGATTGGCTGGGGGCTAATGTCAGTGGCAGAATAAGGCCTAGTAATTGTAATGCTGTAATATGTGCTTAAATGAAATAAAAATAAACTAAATACTGATGTGTTTCAGTCACCAAAAAGACATGGCTTTAAGGATGCAGTGGCTGTTGCTCTGATATCCTGTGACTTTTGACTTCACTTTGGTTCCCGAGGTTGACATTTTAAGTTTTTTTAAAAGCTAATTAGCCAGTGATAGCATGTTTATATGCTCAGTGGAGATTGTTATTATGGAAAACACTGATTTAGCATGTTAGCATTTGCTTAGCAGCATTTTGTGCTAGTTTAACCAAGTTTAATCTTTCAAACCCATTACTTCATAACACTGGTGATAAGTTAGGGCTGCACTGGTGAATTTTGTGGGCAGGGCAACTTTGGTTTTCACACTAGGCGCCCAAAAGTTTGTGGTTGCATCGGTTGTAAAAGGGATAAGGACAGAGCTATGGAAGTATATCATCCTCCCATGCTTTTTACATCACTTGATTTTTAATACCAAAAGGTGTCTTTATAAAATGAAAAAGCATGCGATCACAGTAATTTGAAAGATGTGGGTGCAAAACACCAGGAGACAGCAGTCATTATAATACTGTATATTTGCAGTCAGCTCAAACCCACAGTGAGAGACTGAGAGATCATCAGGAGAAAAAAAAAGTCATACAAATAAAACAAGAGCAAGGAAAAAAAAACAAAAAACGCTGAATGTCATTTCTATCTACACAGAACATCCCTTTAATAACCCCAAGAGCCCCCACCGACCCATACTGGCCCCGCCCTCCATCGTTCCTCCCATACATATTTGAAATAGTAATCTAGAAATAAAACACGCAGTGTAGTAAACAAAACTTCAACACAACAGTCTGCACTCGTATTAGGACAAAAATCAGGTTGAATGAAAGGTTTCTGGTGTTTGGCATTGCAGAGGAGTGCTTGATTTCTATACTTGGGATACATTTAATTACCTTAAACCACTATATATAAAGAGGTAAAACTTGATTTGTGTTTAACCTGAAACAGATACTCATACATGTTGATTTGGGGCGGTTAAATAACTCGGATAAATCAGGAGCTCCTCAAATTTAATTTGACTACTACCTCTGGTCACACGAAAAAAGGAGTCCAAGGGTTAAAAGTTTCAACATGGTGGGAGAGAATTCAATGTACCTTTTGAATATTATTGTGTCTAAAAATCACTCTGTTGTAATAAAAACATGTTCAGTTTTTTGTTAACTTTCGCATCTTTTCAAAAAACCAATTCCACAGGTTCTTAAGGCTGATAGAAAATACATCATACATTTAAAAACTGCATCCTATATTTTCAGAGAAATATCTCGTTTTGGGGGAGGGGAAGGGGGAATGAAAGAATGAGTAAGACATGTACACAAGATAAAACATGGAGTGGAATCTTGCAAACAAGTGAGAATATGTAGGATGAGCTGTTTTATAGAAATTATAAACAAAAGGGGTTTTAAGTGAGGGGAAAAAGACAAAGAGAGTCAGAGGTTAAAATAAGAGAGTCAGAGGTTAAAATAAGCCAAATGACAGGAAAAAAAAATCCCATGCATTTTTTTCAGTCCCTGTATGGAAAATAAAAAATAATGAATCACAAGACAGAAATAGATTTCCAAGTTGTTTTCTTATTTTTTTTTTCTTTCCAGTATTTTTTTTTTTAAAAAAACTGCCCTTTCTCTAGTTTTGACCTCCTTCAATTAGCTGATTATCATACAATCAGAGGTGGCCAGCGGTCAGCCATTGAGGCTGACTGAAAATTGCCGTCACATCCAAACACGAGGGTAGGTTGACACGTAAATAAGAGTGAGACCAGTCAGAAGGAGACTTCTTTGTCATATATCATTGGACTGTCTGTTTAATCAAACTGACCACTGTTATTAATTTTCCCAAATGATGTCCAACCAAGTTGATATGTAGTATGTTACTTTCAGTCTGGTCCATTTGCTTTGCGGTGTCTTTTTTGGGGGTTGAGAGGAGTTTTGTTGTAAGGATAGAAAAGAAAATGAATGGAGGGAGATTTGTCTAAACAGAAGAAGAAAGTGGAAATATATAGAGAGAGAGAGAGGGAGGGAGAGACAACCCCAAAATAAGTACAAATAAGGGGTCCCTTAGTAGTCTCATCATTTCACAGCAACGCCAAAAAGGTCGCACTGTTACACAGATAGAACCCCGTCAGAGGAGGCTGTCGCCGTGAAAATCCAGGCTGTTGTGGCAGCTGCGGTTGTTGTGGAAATGGGCTGGAAGAGTTCTTCTGTACAGAGTGGGTGAGGTTTCTGAGGGTGGAGTCTCTCTTTAGAACATCATGGGGGTCTTCAGAAACGGCCGGGAGTCTGGGCAAAAGGAAGGAAATCAGCCAAACAGAGCAACAATGAAACTAACTAAACTAGAGCTAAGTACTATTTTCATTGTCGATTTGACTTGTTTTCTAGAGCAACTGATCAATCACTTGGTCTATACATTATCAAGAAATGGTTAACAAAAAAGTCTTATTGTGATCTTCAAAAGCTCAATTTGACTATAGTATTGGTCTAAAAGTTTTGACACGCCTACTTATTTAAGGTCTTCTCCTTTATTTTTACTACAAAAGCATGATGTCGTTGGTTTACAACTGACCCTTTGTTGGCATTCTGATTGGTCAAGTAACCACCAACCAAAGGGCTCCTACCTTTACCTATGTTACTGTTGCTTGGGTGACAAGAGCTACAGGGATCAACACTCAGATAAAGCTAATGAAAACCTGAAGACTTAGTTAGCATCCTAACTCATACGTGTGATTCTTCAAAAATGTGAAAAACATACAATCAATAATATGGGCATAGTGAAGGAAATAACAAAACATAAAAGCTGAAAACTGGTGAAAGACTTGTCATTAGTTCGGCTGCTGTTCATATGAGGTGAAGATGGAAAAAGTCCTCTGTGTGACCTTTATATGTGCTTTCATTTCAAATCTTGTGCTCTGGTTCTCTAAGCTGTTCAGCCAATCAGAGTGATCACTCTCACCAACTAGTGTGACAACTGACTCAACTTGCTGAATTGGATTTAAAGCCAGTGTCAGGGGCCCGACTAGTGCTGGTGGTGTGGGACACACTGAAAAAAGCAGGGACGTGATGCTCACTGAAGGCCTGACACTGTAAACAACCAAATGTCAGTTTTTTCATGGCCTTTGCTGCCATGACAACTTCTCCGCCATTACATTTTTCATCTCGCGCATGGCCTAGAGGCAGCTTGCACACACTTTGTGAATCGCTAGAGCAGTGGTTCCCAAACTTTTCACAGCCCGTACCCCTTCAGACATTTGACCTCCAGCCATGTACCCCCTACTCTCATGCACTTGTAGCAGCTAGAAAAAAGAAATGTCTGTGAGCCTGACTGGTGGTAGCAGTTGAGGTCTCTCTGGAAGGGCAATCTATCCGTTTTAGCCCTTTATCCATTTTTGGCGGTTAGCCGGGCAACCTAGTTTAACTCAGACTGATGACTTGACAGCTCAAATGACAGAAAGTTATCAGAATTGTTGACAACATAATTTAAAGACCCAATCAAGAACTAGATTTGCTTGTTTCTGGGGGAAAATAACTGTAGTGAGTACAGCTATATCATCAGGAGATTTGCACCTGCCCACCAATCACAGATATTTCAGGGAATCTGTGTCTTTCTTATTTAGGTGACCTAGCACTAGCAACATAAACTTGACTCACATGAAAAAAACAGTCTTTTGATTGTTTATTTAGGTGGAGAATCAGAAAATGAGAAAATAGGGCTGCTTGATTATGGCAAAAATCATATCACAATTATTTTGATATTGTAATTATTAAAGACGATTATTAAAGACGATTATTCATTGATTTGAGAACAAGCATTTATTGAACTTTTAACTCTGGTATTTCTTTTAACAACAAGTTTGAATTGAAAAACAAGAAAAATACAAATAAGTGAGAGTGATTTTTTTTTTTTACAACTATTTATTTTTAATACAAGATTCGCAAGCAACAGTACCTCAACAAATGAGGTGAGCGGGATTTCCGCTGTCAGCTCATTGGTCACAGAGCAGGAGACGGTCTGGGAATACGTTTATATAAGTTTAAAAGTTCATATAAAGCACCTGGTTATTCCTTAAATTCATTGACATTTTACACAGTATTTTTTATTTTCACGGTAATATAGGACAAAATGCGTCCCGTGACAGCTCAATACGAGACACGTAATAGTAGGCCTATTAGCTATTTTGCCTGTTTTAAGTAAATTATTGGAAAAGATTGTATGTAAGCAAGTGCAAGATTACTTTTACCATAATGATTTAACAGCAATGTTCCAACATGCTTATAGGTCTGGCCATTCCACCTGCACTGCAATGACACAAATGTCAGATAGCTGGCTAACATCAATTGATAACTCAGTGCTTGTGGGTACAGTATTGCTTGATTTCAGCGCTGCCATTGATGTTATCGACCATGACATTTCATTTCTAAACTCACTAGTTATGGTTTTAATTCCTCTGCAAATCAGTGGTTTAGGAGCTACTTGTATGATAGGTCACAGAGAGTATATTTTAATGGTGCGTTTTTTGATGTTCCTACTCCATTCTGCTTCACTGTTCAACTGTCAAACATCATGACTATTTCTATAGAGTCAAATAACTAAAACATCAGAAAAATGACCACTGGAGCATCCATCAGCATTATATTACCAAAACTGTCAGGAAACATCTTTGAAAAAAAAAAGAAAAAAAGATTTGACCTGTACTTTAGTGTTTTGCCAAAGTCGCATCCACTTACATGGAGGAGGTGGAGATTATGACCTATATTGCAGCCAGCCACCAGGGGGAGCTCTACTGAATGAATGCAGAATGGAGTAGGAACATCAAAAAAGCTTGCTGGTTTCAATCCTACTAAATGACTACTTGTGCTTTAAATACTTCAAGGATCTGAGGGAACATTGCAGCATTTTCAGTAAGTTTAACTTTTGTTTTGTGAGATTGCAGTTGAATTAATGTAATTAACTAGCAATTGTTGCAATTGGTGATTAGTATCTACAAAGCCTGAATCCGAAATTGGGCTTTCTTTAAAAAATATATGTGCAGTGTATAATCCAAACATTGTTTGTAACTGGTAGAGCAGAGCACGATGAGTCAAGAGGAAGTATGGGCAGATCATCGATAAAGTGTTTCCACTCTCTGACTGACAGTACTGCAAAGACTCTGGCTCCAAACTTGCAAGATGGCGCTGCTTGTATCCCTGAAATTATAGCGTCAGTTTGACCAATGGGATGTTGCATTTAGTTGCTAACTATGAGCAGAAATGAGACGCTAACTACACAGATTATCTCAGTTTTCTCCCTTCAGAGTCATTAAAGGATTAATATTTAAAAAAAAAAAAACACATATTAAGTAGAACTCCACCCACAATCAGCCCCTTTAACTACGTAATCTACTACGTAAAGAATATTTTGGCGTGAAACAAATCACATCATAGATTCTTGTGTAAGTGTAATGAGCACCTTTGTCCAGGAACTTCATAAGTCATAATTAAAGCAGGATGTATTTTTTTTTTATTTTTTTAAAGTCTTGCATCTTGTTTCTCCCTTTATGCAGCATCTGAACTCTCATATCTCTAATTTTGCCAGGGTCGACACTCCTTCGTTCTCCTTCTGCTCCCCGTGGTGCCATTGCCATACCCACCCACTCAGGAGCATGTGCTCACACAAAAACAAACGCATACATACAACAAAAAGAGACACACACCTTCCTCTTCCTCTCCCTGCGGTGTCATTGTTTTCTGCGAACGTTGCAAAGTGTTTACATTTCTGCATAACAGCAACCATAAACCTGCCCTCCTTCCTCTTTCCATCCTCTCTCTCCCACCCTCTGCTACTTTTTTTTAAAAAAAATATTCTCTCCTGTTCTCTCCTGTTTCTTTCTTACCCTCATTTGTCCTCTCTTTATCATTCTGTGTTTTTTGGACATAAAACAGACAAGAGGTCTCCGTGTTGGAATTAAAAAACAAACATTTTTCTCTTTCATTTTACGCTCATCCCTCATTTCCTCCTACAGACTCCCTGCTTTCCCTCCTTTTCGTTCCGCTCATCTCCTGCCCTTCCCTATTTTTATCACTCCACGATCCACTCAAACCCCCTCCTCTCCTCCTCTTTCATCCCTCTATTCTACATGCATCCCCTCCTCCTCCTTCTTCTCCTCACCTCCCCTCTGCTCCCTCCTGTCCTCTATCTGTTACTCTCATATTATTTTTATCCCGACCCATTCTTCTCTTTGTCCTCTCCTGTCCTTTCTTTTTCTCCTTTAGGCAGCAGGTTTGGCCCGGTGCTTAGAAATGTCCTGCAATTTAAAGAGTTGCAGTGTTGATTCCACTCACTACTGACCTTAAAACTCAAATCTACAATGATGTGGTTGAGTGCTGCCATCTGATATAATTTTTTATTGGATTGTTTAGTTTACGGCCAAATGATTTTTTTCTGGATTAACGATTTCGTTTGTGAAGTATCAGAAAGTAAAAAACAGTTCAAGGCGACTTCTTTAAATGTCTCAAAAGAATCAATGAACTAAATGCAGCCAGACTAAAGCAAGCAGTGTACACAAAATTGAAAATCCAGAAGTACATACATCTGTTCCCAAAAAGTTTCACCTCCATGTGCACCTTGAGTCTGGAGTTCCTGGTTGTGCACAAAAGAGGACACCGCCCAGGTTGATCTGAATAATATCCTCTAACTTAGATGAGTATCTGGTCATTACAGACCCTAGTCATGTGAGTTTTAGGTGAGCAACACCCACTAATGTTCTTATATAAATCCCAAATCCACACCAATTTTTTAACTACTAGCTTCTTCTAAAAAAAAAAAAAAAAAGCTAGTTGGATGAAACATGTCTTTGGTTCACCTTTGTTTTTTGGATACACCATGACTTGGATGACTGACAAATTCTAGTCAAAATTCAATCTAATCAGTTAATTGTACACTACCTGGCAATGAAAATAATCACTCTAAATTCATTGTTTAGTCTGAATGCAATGTAATTTGTCTACTATCAACAAACTGTGTGTTTTGTTCAACCAAGTATCCAAAAATCCTCAGATATTCTGGTCAGTGTCACAGAAGTCAAAGAACATATGAATTTCTGTCTTTTTTGCTTAATCTCACAACTATCAGTGGCTTTAAGGTCCAAACTACACCAAAACATGACGTAGGACGGCTTTCTATGTTATCTTTATTCTTCTTGCTTTTCCCTTTTCCATCCCTTTACTGTTTTGTTACCACAACCTGGCAATCCTGTTTCCTTCCCCTTCTCCCCTCTATCGGTCACCATAAAACACCTCCTGCCCACGGCACATGCTGTCTTGGTTAAAAATGGCGTTGACCTGCCTTGTTAAAAGTTTATCGGCTGGGTGGAGAAAATGTCACCAGGTCTCGGAACAAGGTCACATTTTTCAGCTCTGTCCCTCTTATCTTGTCTCTGCTTTTCTCATCCTCCATCCCTTTCTTTTCATCTCCCTCCATCTATCTTAACCTCTTCGCCTGTTCTCCCTCTGTCTCCATCCTTTCCCTTTGGTTTTCCTCATCAGCGTTCTTCTCTTTCTTCATCATTGCTACACCTTTTTTATACCTTTCTCTCCTTCTCCACTATTTTTCCTCATTCATTTGTCAACTCCATTGTCGTCTTATCCTTTTTGCCCTCTTATCCCTCTTCCATTTCACTCTTTCACTTTTCCCATGCCTAGTTTGCACATTTTCATGCTTTTGTCTCTTTTCCTGCTGTTTTCCCTCCTCATTCCATCACTCCATTCTCTCCTGTGACTTATTTCTATTATTTTCCATTCTCTCTTTAACCATTTTCTTCTTCCTCCTCTCTTCTTCCTCCTCTCCTCTTCCTCAATCGTTGAATCTACTCAGCTTTTTTGTCTATCTTCCTCACTTTCCCCCATTTCTTAATTATTTTTTTCCACCGTCCTGTTTCATTCTTTTGTTTTTTATCATCCCTCTTGTTTTAATCATTTTTAGGGGCCCATGCAACAAAGTTGCAGGATCCCTATTAGTTTTTGTTGCGATTTTTTCTTCTTCTTATTATTATTATTATTATTTGCCTTATGCTTAACTAAAATTGTCTGCCCAGGACAAACTGCAAGAATGAAAGGCATCAAACCTGGTAAATTAGTAGAAGTCCTAGCATTTCACTTTGCCAAGATGTCAATACACATGCCTACAGCTAGGTGGTGCTATAATAAGCCAAAAATATAAGCCAATTTACGCTGTGGCTCATATCTCGACAACCGTGTGCCCTAGAAACAAAATTCTTTCACCCTCTGATTCCTTAGACAGCCCTGGTTCTTTCAGTTCCTTCTTCTCTTCTCTTCTTTTCTTCTTGTTTTGCTGTTTTTACAGATATTATTCCTCAATTCTACTTCCTGTCCAATCTCAACACCTTTTCTCTATCCTTTCTTTGCCCTTCTCCCTCATTTTTGTATGTCTTCATTTTTTTCTCCCATCTGTTTTTTTTACATCCTCTTCTTCCACAAATCTTTCCTCACCCTCTCCAACTGACTCTTATCTTGTTTCATTGCCTTGTTTTGTCATCATTTCCATCCTCCTTATTGTAATGATCTCCTTTTTGCTCTCTGCCTCCTTTCAGTTTATTCTCATCCCTGTCCCTCCTCTGTTCCTCATGTTCATTTCTTCTTGTCATTTTCGCCAACTTGTGTTTCCTCCACTCTACTTCCTATTTGAGCTCTCCTCTCTTCCTCTTTCTCCATTAAATCCAGACTTCTATCTTTTAACTGATCAATTTCCCTCTTTTCTGTAATTTTTTGTCTCTCGTCATTCCTTTTTTGTCGTCCTTCCATCCTTTTGATCCTCTTGTTTTCCTCTTTCTCCATTCTTTTAATTTTTGTCTCTCATTATTTCTCTCTTCTTTTTCCATGCACTGTCCAACTGACAATTTCATTCCTCATTTTTTTCACTGTTTTTTTCTTTTTGCTCTGTACCTCTTTCAGTTCTTTCTTATCCGCATCCCTCCAGTCTTCTTTATGTTGTTTTCTTTTGCATTTTCTTCCCCTTTACCTTCTGTCCAGCCTTGACCCCTTTCCCTCCTCTTCCTCACTTTATCTGTTTCTTTATTTTCTCTCTCTCTTTCTCATTGTCTCTTCTATTTTCATACATCCTTTCTTCAGCTTTCCTGACTTCACTTTCATTCCTTTTTTTTTTGCTAGCCCTTGATCTTTTCCTGTTTTATTTTTCATAATTTCCTTTTCCTTTTCACTCTTTACCTCTTCCAGTTCCTTCTAATCATATCTCTCCTTTCTCCTTGACACTTAGAACTTTGGACAACCGCCACTTCTCCTCACTGTCCTCCTTTGCCCTTACTTTTTCGTTCCTTTCCATTTGTTTTTTTTTCTCTGTACCTCTTTCTTCCTTTGCTGTTTTCCTCCTACACTTCTTTCTTTATTCTTTTATTTATTTCACTGCCAATTAACGTGGCTTTTAATGGCCAAAAGAAACCTCCCCTTTTTCTCTTTAACCCCTGCCACCACCACTACCTCCTTCTTCTATCATTTCCCTCCTCTCCCTTCTTTTTTCTATCCCTCTCTTTTTGTTTGTAATGTCTTTCTTGGTATTCAGCAGTTTTGCCCTCACTCGTTAATTAAGAGTGTGGAAGGTGAGAGAGGTGTGTGCAAGTAAACCACCATAAGTGCAAAATGCTTTTATGGCAGGAGGGATGAAGATGTGTGGTTGTGTGTGTGTCTGTGTGTGTCCAAGGCAGCAAAGGGGTCCTACTGGGCCAATCAACATTAATGAAATCAGGTGTGTGTGTGTTTCTCTGAGTGCTTGGCTTGCAGAAGAGAGGGGATCTAAAAGGGGTCTAAAGAGGAGTGAGAGCTAATTAGAGTTCCCTGTCTCACAAGAGTGTGGATCAAACACACACACTTATGGTGTGTGTGTGTTGCCTGTAGATATTCATTTATACACATGCAGAGTTTCAAGTTGAAGGTTTTCAATGTCAGGGAGGACTGAGCACAGCTGGTGGAAAGAGGACTACATATGCATACTAACACTCTTACACTCTTCAGTACAGCACTTGTGAGGATCCTAAACCCTTACCTTAGCTTCGTCTTTACTTTCTGTACTCTCAGAAACACCCCGAAGTTCCACTCTGTCTCCCAAAAATTATATCGCTAAATAGTTTTTTGCAGGTTTAATTTAGGAGCAATTAACGACAGGGTTATAGATTTATCAAAGTCACAGAGTATTGAGAATCAAGGAAGACAATAGATAAAAAGATTTATACAAAAAGTAAACAATTGCTGAAAAAAATATGAACAAATAATGCACATGGGGTATGGACTAATATATACTTCCATCTTTTTGATATTCTTGTTCTTCCTCGTTTCATTCATTCATTTTTCCTTTTTTTCTCTCTACCTTTTACCTTCTTATGCATATTTCTATTTTCTTTCTGTTTGACACATTTGTCCTCCACTACTTCCCATTTAATCTCAACCCTTTTCTTTTCTCCTCCTATTAGTCTCTCTTTGAACAAACTCTATTTCTTACTTTTTTCCCTTTCTCATTTTTTGTCTTCTATTTCCACATCCTTTCTTCACCTCGCTGAATGACTCCTGTTTCATTCCTTGTTTTTGTCATCCCTTCATCTTTTCCACCACTGTTCTTTATTATTGCTTTTTCCTATCTTTTCCTTTTTGTGCCTTACCTCTTGCTGTTCCTTCTTATCCATAACCCTCCATTCTTCTTCCTATTTTCTTTTTCTTTTGCAAATTTTACCAATATTTTTCATCCACTCGACTTTCAGTCCGTTCTCAACACTTTTCCCCATTCATTCCCCAACTTCTTCTTCTGTCTTTGAACAAACTCATTTTCTGCTCATTTTCTCCATTCTCCTTCCTTTGCCACTCTTTTCCTTTTTTTGTATTTACTTTTACCTCTTTCAGTTTATTATTTCCTATTCTTTTCCCCTCACATTCTCATTTTGTCTCTTCCCACCATCCTTTCTTCAACTGTCCTACTGGCTCTTCTCTTGTTTCATTTCACTTTTTTGTCATCCTATCATCTTTTCCTTCCTCTTGGTTTTCCAATGTTTTAATCATTTACTTTTCTCTTCTTGTTCTTTTTTCTGTTGCCTTCGACCCCTTTTAATTCATTCTTAACCATATTCCTTCTTTCTTTGTCACATTTTCTTCTTCTTTTGCTTTTTTGCCAACACATTTCCTCCACTTTATATCTTGTTCGATCTCAACACTTACTTTCTCCAATAAATCCCTTCCTCTTCTTCCTCCTCTACAAACTCCACTTTCTTCCATTACTGTAATTTTTTTCTTTCCATTTTTTTTTTTGCTCTTTTTTTCATGCACATCCTTATGGCTTATGAGAGAATATATTTACATTTTATGCAAAAAAGAGCAGCAGTTGTAAACTGTTTGTGAACTGTGTTTTACTTTCCCAGCCTGACGTTTGTAGACTCAGTTTTCTTTTTTTTCTTTTCTACATCTTCTTGCGATGTCTCCCAAGACTGGCTTCGCACAACAAATCTTGCTTTTCCAATCTTCGCCAGAAAATTATAACAAAAATGTTTTTTGAAGAAATAAGCTGCTATTGGCCACAATACACCAAGCTAACCATTGGCCATTTTTAGGTCATGAGTGACCATTGGTTTTGGTACTGTGTCCTGCACAGTTGGACTAGTTGGATCCATGGGTCAGACAACACCATAATCTAAAATGAATTAATTGAAGACCAGCTGATAATAGTTCTTCCTAGACTCCCAGCTAATAGTAGCTCTTCCTTGCTTCTCTGCCTCCCAGCTAACAGTAGCTCTTCCTAGATTCTTCGCCTTCCAGCTAATAATAGCACTTCCTAGCGTCCTAGCCTAGCAGCTAGTGGCAGCTCTTCCTACCTCTCAGCTAACAGGACCTCTTACTAGCTTCCTAGCTAGTAACTCTTTCAAACCTTTTCCTAGCTTCTTGCCAACATTCTAGCTTCTTAGCCTCCCAGCTAATATTTGCTTTCTGGCTTTCTTGCCTCCCAGTATGTCTTCCTAGCTCCCTAGATTTTCAGCTAGTGGCAGCTATTCCTAGATCCATATCCTTTCAGCTAATAGGAGCTCTTTCTGGCCTCCCAGCTAATAGTAGCTCTTCCTAGCTATCTAGATTTCCAGCTAGTGGCAGCTATTCCTAGCCCCTTATCCTTCCAGCTAATAGTAGCTCTTCCTGGCCTCACAGCTAAACGTAGCTCTTCCTTGCTCCATATCCTCCCAGCTAGTGGCAGGGCTTTCTTGTTTCCTATTCTGTCAGCTAACAGTAGCTCTTTCTAGCTTCATTAGCCTCCCAATTAGTGGCAATTGTTCATAGCATCCCAGCCTCTGAGCTGACAGTAGCTCATCTTCGTGTTGTAGCCTCCCAGCTAATAGTAGCTCTTACTGTTTCCTCTTTTGAATGACGAACACACACCTGCTGGTGTGAAGAGTTATCTCAATTATCTCACAGATGCAGGACCTTGACTTTAGTCTCTGTAATGTGTTCAAGTGCACCTTTTTGATCTGAACAACAACGTTCATTGTCAGTAGTTGTTTGAAGTGGCACTGTTTTGTCTTAAGTTGTTAAAATTAAGAACTGTCAAAAAAGCTGCTGAGGTCTTGAAGTGGTCCTGAAAATTGCGTACAACACAGATAAGCAACATGAAATATCAGCACATACTGTCCCATGTATGTTTGTTAAGGTGCACATCAAAGAGAGGCCACTAGGTCTGGTTAATGTCTCCACCAATCTAGACTTGCCCCCGACACACACATGGCAACCATGTGTTTAAACACACTTGTGTACAGTGTCTGTTTTGTTGTTTGTATCAGCATGATGACAGTGTGTGTGTGTGTGTGTTGTGTTCAGGTACCTTGTACAACGCTGTTGTCTTGCTGGTTTCCATTAACTTCAGGTTTGTCCTCGGCTACAACAGTCTCTGTGGGTTGGCAAATGGAGAAAAAAAAAGTGATATACCGATCATAATGTTTCACATAATACTTAGCCTTTCCACATTTCAATGATGACTTTAAAATGATATTGGAATGCCAATCTAGTGTGTATTTTTACTCGATAATGAAAAATTTACACCTTAAATTTGGCTCAACTTGAGGTGATCTAAAAGAAAAGAAAATTGTACAAACAGAAGAAGAGAATCTTGCGGTTTTCTTTGTTCAAATCATTTTTGCAGTGTGTAGTGTACAGTGCAAGACTATCAAGGCAAAGCAAAATGTGCCCAGTGTCAGAAAGCTTGATCTCAGTCGTAGGTCATGGGTCCTCCAACTGGATAGCTAAAAACACCAAGAATGAAATATAAACATTGGAGTATTCTAAAGTGGCTTTCTACGAGCCCTGGTCTAAATATAATTGAACATCTGAGGAGAGAGCTAAAACATGCAGTCTAGAGAAGGCACCCTTCAAACGAGAGACAGCTGGAGCAGTTTGCTCATAAGGTGCAGGCCAAAATACCTGTCAACTGGTCCAGAAGTCTCATTGAGAGTTACAGAAATTGCTTGATTGCAGTGATTGCCTCAAAAGGTTGTGCAACACAATATTAAGTTAGGGGTACCATCATTTTTGTACAGGCCAGTTTCATTTGGGGCGGCTATGACTTAATAAGAAGAGCGGGTTCTCCACGAAGCACACATTCACACACCAGTGCCAGTGCGTGGGACTGGTGTGTACTTGTGTGACCGAATGGGTAGAAAAGTGTTATATATTAAAAAAATAAATAAATAAAAATTAGTTTGCCATTAGTTTGATTTTTAAAATTATTCTGTCTAATCACAATTTATCTATTATTACTGGAGTACGCTTGCTTCTCAGGCAACCTGCGGCTCACACTTAGACACTGACAATCATGCCTCCTCTGTTATGGACCACATCACCACTACTAGTTCCTGCTACTCACATTCAATGCCCAAATCCATCTGTGTAATATGTTTATAATACTTCATTCAATCATTGAGTATATCTTGCTCACTCACCTGTATATAGGTTTTGATCTGTAAATATTCTCCATATGCTGTTAAAACAACATGTACCATACTGCTATACAACACACTATTTATGCCACGTGCACCTACTGCCTATTGCACTTTTGGTTAGGTGCTAAACTGCATTTCGTTGCTCTATGCATGTGTAATGAATGAAGTTGAATCTAATCTAATCTAATCTTTTGTCAGTTTCAAGTTATTTCAGTGACCACTGTGGGTTTTTCTTTCTTTAACGGAAGGGTACCAACAATTTTGTCCATGTCTGTAAATAAAGACACTGGTGATTGAGGAAAAGATTGAACTTAATTTCTTTAGTCAATTCTTGTTTAGATTTATTTATTATTTAATTTCTGAGATCATTTGTCAGTCGAATGCATCTTCAGTGTGTCTTGGGTGTGTTCTGTACTTTAAGTTGGAAACTTGTCATCCGGTTGTCCACGATGGATGTTAATTCAATATCTGAACAGGTTTTAAACGGGTGACATCAAGCAGTTAAGCCATTCTGAACACAAAAGGCTTGCAAAAGACACAAAGCAATCAATGACAGAGGAAGACTTTGGGCATTTCAAGAAATCAAAAGACTGGAAGACCATATGAAACGAGAAATAAAGAAAATGAAAAGTGAATTAGTTGTAAGAAGGACGCAAAAAAAGGTGGACAAAACAGAGGAACAAAAACGGCAGACAAAAACAAACCGTTCTTGGTGCTGTTGTTGTTGGCAGCATGCAGCGGCTCCGGAGAGGGGGAGGACGAAGACGAATGTTTGAGGGCGTCCTCCACTCTCTCCCTCCTCTTTGACTCGAACTCCAGTGCCTCCTGCAGCTTCCTCTTGGCCTTCTTCTCCTTCTTCAGTCGCTTCTGGATGGAGGCTGGAGAAAATAATTGCCCATGTTTCACTTTCAACAACTCATGCTCCTTTGTAGGTGGAGCTAGCAAAAGCAATGATATCATGTCTAACCTCTGCTCTGTAGTTCAGAGGTGAGTTGTCGTTCCAGACTCTCCCTCATCTCTCTTTCTCTGTACAACTCCATCTTCAGCTCCCTCTTCTCTGCCTGGATCTGTTTTTCCTGAACCCGGGCGTTCTCAACTGCCACCTTCAACAGGCCCTTAATAGAGAGGTTTTGTACAGAAAATCACTTTTTAAAGTCTTGATGATAACTTAGTTTTCCACCTTATGTCTAGGAACATATTCATTCATTCAGGTCATGGTATATCCAAAAAAACCAAGCTAAAACAGAACAACTGGACTTCCTGAATTTCTTGAAGATGTTTCATCCAAGGTGACCAGTCTTTTAGAACTGAAGAAGCTACTGAAATTAAATTTCTTGAAAAACAGTTCCAAAGTCCAGTTGTACTGGACTTAGCTTGGGGGGTACAATTTTGCAGCATTAGAAATGCGACAATTCTGTAAGGTGGGTGAACAAAATTATCAGAAAACATCAAACAAGCTTACATTATGATTTTGTCCTTGTGCCTGTTTAGTTTGTTCAACTGCTCACAATTGCTCATTTTATAAAATATTTGAAAAACCCACCAGAAGAAATGGAATACAATGTTAATCTGTAATTACAAATCTTTTAATGTCTGCTGTTTTCTCTGTTAAAGGTTATCAGTCATATGCAACTGACTTGTAGGGTTTTCTTGGCACCTTTCTTGATGAGGTTCCTCTGGTCAGGCCCTGGTCATTTAAATTTCCACCTACGGATGATTCTAATAACAACCTAAAGTCCTCATCAGTTTTTAACAACAGAAGAAGCTACTTGGATGAAATGCCTCCAATAAAACTCATTCCCAGTTGCCTTTATTTTAGCTTAGATATTTGAATATACGGATCTTCATGCTTTTATAAGCTTTATATCTACAAGGGAATGGCTCCTTCTCAGTGTATCAGAAAAAACCAATGGTCCATTTTTTTTTTATTTTTTTTTTTTTTTACATCAAAGTGTTAGCCAGGGTAGGTTGTCTTTCCCTCTTAGAATGGGAGGGGACTTCTAAGTTGCAGTCTACAACCTCTCCATTAGCCACCACTAAATCCTGCACACATTGGTCCTTTTAAAAAAGAAATGATTAAAACAGGTCAATTATATTGTACCTGTATGTTGGTGAGCAGTGTTTCTACTGATGATAGGCCGTCAGCGAACAGGAACGGAGCTGGAAATCCAGGTGGCAGTGCGTGTCCCAGCGAAGACTCTTCTGTAAGGAACAGAAGATATTTTAAATTTTAAATAAGGGGATTGTTGAAATATTAAATTAGCTAATTGTTTTCAAATGTTGCCTTGTGCTTAACCATTTGGTTTTGCATAAAATATTCTGCAAATATTAGTGTGAAGGAACTAGAAAGGATTTCTCATTAGCAAATAGACAGTAGCCACTCTGATACTAGAGCTAAACTATGCTAATTAGACTTGATCTGGGCCTTTTGTGTATTTGTTTTCATCATTTAAATCCTTTTTATACAGTTATTTGCTTTCTTGGTGAATGATAGAAATGAAGATTGATGCCATCCTCAGGTCTATACATTTAATATGAAGCTACAACCTCCATAGGTCATGTTTTAGGTAGGCTAGAAAGTGATAGCCTGGCTGTATCCAAAGGCCATGTTAAAAAGATGGGTGTTTTGAAAGGGTTTTATGTGCAGCACAGACTTACCAATTCGTTTTCAGTTTTAATGCTTAAGCTAATCTTCTTCCAAGTGAGAATTCATATTAATGCACAGTCATGAGACTTTTTTTTTTTTATCCTATCTTAGAATCGTGACATACCAAGCCAACTGTTGGTTGTTTTATAGTTTTGTTGGGCTATGCTGTACTTTTGGCACTGGTTGACAGTATTTCAGCCCATTCAGCAAGTTGATTACTATGATGGGGTGGACAGCTTAGCAAATCAGTGCATGAGAAGAGAAATGTAAGTGACCAAAGTGAAAAACACCAAACTTCAAAGGACATACAGAAGACTTTTTTCACTTCATCAGATTTTAACACTCAAATCCACAAATATTTTCCATAACAACATGAGCATCTAGAATGAACAAACTGTAGACCAATTGATCAGCATGATTCAGGAGAGGCTAGCTCTGTTTGTAGATCTTTCTGGCTTCCAAACCTCCCAACTAATCTGTTTCCCTTTTTGAAAAACGAATACAGAGTATTGCCACCTGCTGTTATTAAGAGTTATTGTCTTCCAGGCTATGACTTGTGTACCATTGGTTGAGGTTTCTGTTGTACATTCAGTTCAGTCCAGTTGCAGGAGACAAGAGGCAGTGTCACAGTTGGACTTCGCTGTTCCGCAGTTTTTAGTTCTTGGTTTGGTAAAACCTAGCATGGAATCCAGCTTGACTTCCCCCTCCCAAACAATTTATTGCGCGGACAGTTGGTCTGGAGTCCCTCCACTGGGGACTGATTCTAATCCAGCGAAGAGCTAATCATTTGGGCAGGCTTTATGTAATGACAGACAAAAGAGTAACAGCAATGTAGTCATACATGTCAGCTGAGCATTGTGGAGTAGGACTATCTAACTGTGTATTCATTTTTTTCCTGAAGCATGCCACATAATAAAATCAAAATGGTGTGCCACCAGACACGTATTCTGAAAAGAACTGAGATGTCCATACCATAACACTTTGCAAGAAACCCTAAATGTCAAACTAGAGTTACTTTGTTCAAAATGTTTTGGAGATGGGAGGTTTCCAACTGTGGTCACAGTCACAAGCATCAAAGTGTATGAAATGATCATGTTTACTAAGGTAGAAAAAGTCAATGAAGCAGCATCAGAGAAATCAATTACAACACACATATATATATCCAGGGGTCTTTAGTATTCAGACAATCATGCGGGGTACTAATTGGTAAGGATTAAAGACATCCTTGATTTGTGTGTGTGTTCACTGTGAGTGCGTCACAGTGTCTGCTCAGCCCTTAATGCCTAACACACTGACAACTGGGTTAAATCTGCTGTGAAATTAACGCTGATTAAGATGCACTCTTAACACACACACACAGAATCTCTCTCCCCGATCTGCCACTTCATCCGTACATCCCTCCAGTTTACCTTTTCTTGTCTTTCTCCTGTTCATCATCACTTTAGCACCAGTTCCTCCTTTTTTCCTAGTCACTCATTTTTTATTTAACTTTTTTTCCTAATTTGACATTTCCAAGTCCACGTCTTGTCCCTTTCCAACCTTTTCCCTTAGATACGCTAGTAGATACATAAATCTGCCATAACATTACAACCACCTAATGTAATTGGAGTGTATGGAGGAGTCATTTTCACTGTTCACCTGAGTGGTGCTGTGGGGGGTAGTGGAAAGACGTTTAAGGTGCGCACTAATTGATTCAGGTGTGGTGCCCAGGAAGTCTTTTGTTTTTGACTCCAGTCTGGCAGGAGTTTTGAGTTCTTTGTTCGACCTTTTATGCTTTTGTTTTACAAATTATGACTTATATTAGCCTTAGTTTGTAGTTTGCAAAGATTTTAGAGATGGACATACTCTCATTATTGTTATTGTTAGAGACAAAGATATGAGGAGCATAGTGCACTTTATGTGCAAAACCAAAAGATCTATCTACGTCGCGAAATAGCACAAGTAGTCGAAGAAAGTACGTGGTTTAAAAATAATATTTTAACGAGGACCCCCCCCACAAGTGGTATGATCCACCTCTCTCGTTTACCCCTCCCCCACACACGCAGCACGCACACACTTTAGGTTTGTCTGGCGTGGCTCCTATAAGTTACCAAACGATCTATTTACTTTATCACTCAGCACCAACACATTCCAGTCATTAGCATCAGCCCTAACTTTTACTGTTGTTGTTATTGTTCAGTAGGAGTTTACTAGCTGACGTTTTTTTCATTTCTCTGGTAGCTAATAGTGCAGGTTGTCAATCAACCACTGTCCACAGTTTATATTAAGCTTTTGGTTTGTGCATATGTGTTGATGTTAAAGCCAAGGTTTAAGACTAATACT
>JASGAT010398020.1:0-10152 GCA_030220025.1 Chelon auratus
ATAAACAATGGTCACAAATGAAAAACATGAATTTGTTTATTTGATATCCATTCATTTATTTATTGTTGCCAAATGGACAGAGCTTTTTATAGTTTCCTCGTTAGCTAGCCTTGCTAGCATAGTTATTGCTAACGTTAGCTAGCTAGCAGCTACAGTAGTTAAGTAGATATAATATCATCCTAGCTCCAATTATGTCTTTATTTCCCCATTGTCTACTTTAAGCTATTTTCATAAATAATCTGTAAGATCGGTTATACCTTCATCTGTGACTGGAGGCCACTGTCTAACATCATTAACCCAACAAGTCATACTGCCTGGCTGTAGCTGTCATCGAGGGTGCGTTATCACGGAGGTTTGTTTACATACCAGTAACAGCTCTGTAATGGCGTCGCCACAAGATGGCAGCCTACACAGAACGCTCGCCGGATTCGTCTATAGATGGTCTATGTAGATGTTGAGGGCAGCAGCCATCCCCAGCAGGATGCAGCCTGACACAGAACAACTCAAGAACAGCACAGTGTGTTGACCTGGCCTTCAAATTCACTAGACCCCCACTAACAACATCCTGTTGCCACCACAGAAACACCCTCATAAGGCCCATGTCCATTCTCTGATGAGTCACAACAGTTTTAGAGGCACAAGGGAGACCTACACACTATTAGGAATAATGTTATGCCTGATCTATGTACTGTGTAAAGGTGTCTCAAACTCCACCGTCCGCATTCATCATTCACGACAGAAACCAGAAAGACACGGACCACAAGCCTCCTTAGACATGTCCCCCATCTCAGCCTCATTCCCTGGGTCCCTCCTGCATTCAGCCCCCTTCACCTCTCCATCCATTTCCCTCGAGTCCCGTCTGCAAATAAACTTCCTTGCATCAGTTAAAACCTGGTCTTTGTTATTGAATCACCATTAAAACACTGTATGCGGGATCTGTAACAAACTGTTTCCATGTTCACGGTGTTCAAAGTCCATTTGAGCTTTGATGCATTTGCTGAAAAGGCTGAGGTGGGTGGTAAGTTGATATAATTTTAATTTCGTCACATAAAGGTTTCCAGGTAGTTTTATATGCGTATGGAAACAATGACATTCAAAACAGTCTCATATTCTCATGATGCCTTTGCTTTTCCTGTATTAAGTTACCCGGCGGTTACGTTGCTAAACAGTTCAGCGTGGCTTCTAGATGCCAACAGTTGCCTAGCAGCAAGAGTTCTCAAGACTTGAGCAGTATTAAGAGACCATAACCTCTCGAAATCTATTTAAAGAGAGAGTTTAGATAGATAGATAGATCACACACTCCAATATTACGTTGGACCACCTTTAGCGTTGATTACAGCACACATTCACTATGGCATTGTTTTGATAAGCTTCTGCAATGTCACCAGATTTATTTCCATCCATTTTTCACGAGATACAAGATCTTGTATTGATGATGGGAGAGTCTGACCACTGCACAAAGCCTTCTCCAGCACATCCCAAAGATTCTCAATGGGGTTAAGGTCTGGACTCTGTGGTGGCCAATCCATGTGTGAAAATGATGTCTCATGCTCCCTGAACCACTCTTTCACAATCTGAGCCCCATGAATCTTGACATTGTCATCTGTCATCTTGGAATATGCCCATGAACATGAGGGAAGACAAAAACAATTGATGGAATAACCTGGTCATTCAGTATATTCAGGTAGTCAGCTGACCTCATTCTTTGGGCAACATAATGTTGCTAAACCTAGACCTAAGCAACTGCAGCAACCCCAGATCATAGCACTGCCCCCACAGGCTTGTACAGTAGACACTAGGCATGATGGGTGCATCACTTCATCTGCCACTCTTCTTACCCTGATGGTTCTCCACTATCCTTCCAGTTTTTAATAACACGTTGGACAGTTCTTAACCCAGTTTTAGTAGTTTCTGCAATCTCCTTAGATGTTTTCTCTGCTTGATGCATGCCAATGATTTGACTCTTCTCAAACAGACATCTTTTCCATGACCACATGATGTGTCTAGCTACTCATTGCATCAGTTGGGGTTAAATAACTTGTTGCCAGCTGAAACATAATCACTCATGCAGTAAATATCCAATAGGAGGCTTGTAACTATTCGCTTAGTTAAATCCAGGTGGCGACCTTTTTTTTTTTGGCCAGGCAGTGTATTATCATATATGCTGTAGGGGAAGTGTTGTAGAGTCATATGAGGAGAGACAAATGACCTCCTCAACCTGTCCTATACATTTTGAGCCTTGAAAGCTCATATTTTATATCAAAGACTGCCTCGAGGTGGACAGTGGTCTGAGGGGGGAAAAGGACGTCATGCGGCATTTGAATCATGTCACTAATGGCAGGAATGCAGACAACACAGCACTTGAGAATTTATTGATATCCAGGGCTTTCGGAGATTGGAGATGAGAGCCAGACAAGGCGGATAACTCCTCCACAGAAAGATCTGCTAGCTGGCATAAGAAGCACAGAGGAATGAGAAATATTATTCCGTTATTACATGATGCCTTTCCATTTCTGCGATACCCGGCTGTTATGTTGCTGAACAGTTCCCGTGGCTTCTAGATGCCAACGGTTGCCTAGCAGCAGAGCTCTCCAGACTTACCACTTCAACGTTAAGCATTTTGTATACACGACTTCACATGTCATAATCACAAGCTCCCGAGTTCTAGTTTGAAGCGAGTATAAAATAAGCCATGAACATATTTAAGAAAAAACGCGTCTCCCACTGCCTCGATCGGGGAAAAAGTGAGCTCATACAACATCTGAATCACGCCGCATTCATATCAGTGTCGGTCGCATCCAGCCAAACCACATGTGAGATGCAGATCTCGCTGCCATCACCACAACCCTCCGGTCCAGAGCAGCACGTCAGCATTTTCCATTTAACGTGTGCAACATGGGTCGGCAGAACTTCTTATTAGTTGAGGATGTGCTAAATTAAAAGTTACAAATCATCCCGAGGGAGATGTTGAAGCATCTAAACGAAACTTTATGGCATCCCAATAGCAGTCAAGACAGATCAGTGGTTAAACATTATGTGCCTTAAAGGGAAACTATGGTTTTTTACAACCTGGACCTTATTTCTGGCATAAAATACGACTGTTTACTCACCCATGTAACTTTGGTGTTATTTGGGGTCCTTTGGAAGATATTTAGATCCAGCGGAGCGCTGCGTATATCCATATATAGTGGGAGTGACTGGGGCACCGACATGCAGCCTCTAAATAACACATTATCTGCAACAAAACTCGTTCATTTCACCAATATTTTGTTCTGATATGCTAGTGCTATTCCCTGTTGAGTCTAGAGTTACCTGTTATCTATTCGCAGACGTGCAGTGGTTTGTTGTTCTTTGGGTCAGCTGTTCCTCTCTCTGCCTCCACATCCTCATTTCAATGAGCTCCTAATCCGTATACTCTGTCTCAAAACGGTAAGGACGTCCATCATAAACAAAGTCATCGTCCACAACCTCAGAATTGGAAAAATATTCAGCCATGTTGCAAAAAACTAGCAGTAGCAAATTACAGGTAAACAAGCCGGCCGTCACGGATGCATGCGGTGCTCAGAGATGACATCATCAAGGTCAGAGGTTAGTAGGTCAGGCTGCGTTTTGGTGCCCCATTCACTCTCACTATATGGAAATACACGGCGCTCCACTGGAGCTAAATATCTTCCAAAGGACTCTAAATGACACCATAGTTATATGGGTGAGTAAACGGTCCAAGTTGTAAAAAACGATAGTTCCCCTTTAAAGAAATAAATAACAATCATAAAATGATTTCTGCAAACCTGTGACGCTTAGCTTCTCTAACCACTACTACTCAGCTGTCCAAATCATATGCAGTGTTTCTTGGAGCATTGCAGCAGTGCCAGAGACTAACTACACATAACAACTACAACAATAACGGCTATCCTTAGGTCCATTTAGATGTGGCGAGAACTTGCATGAGGCTCATTTCTCTGTTCGATGTGAGTGTTTTTTTATTTTTATTTTATCTAACATGCTGTGCAGCCTCTCTCATCTTGGCTTTTTGTGTGGATTTAATCTCGCTGCTGCAGCTGTCCGTGAGTAGCAGAGTTTGTATTTTTCATCCAGTGCACTTGCACTGAGTCCTGAAGCTACAAAATGCAGTTTTGTGCCCACATTGCTAATTCAAATACTTACATCAATCCTGTAAATGACCAAACAAGATCTAAACAGAGAATTGAACTTTTTTAAAGTGAGTGTAAAAGTGTATTTTTTCCCCGTCTCCTCTGCTTTAGAGGTGTTGGTCTATCCAGATTAGCACACACTCACTCTGTTTCTGGAGCTCAGTATTTGCCCATTTAAGAACTTTCCATAAGAAGCACGAACCAAATACTACAGACACAACATCTGTCTTTTTACAGCCTCCATTTCTGCTCTCTTAAAGTTAATTAAATCGTAAAAACAGACACAAGAAAGGTGGCCGTCTAGATCCTAGTTTTTATACAGTGACACACATATGTGAGTTAACGTGTTAAAGAACTTTGCCCTTTACTGAAGTACTTGCGCAGAGATGCCTCTATTTATATTCCAAACATGCCTTCTCCGTACATGGGGCACTTACAACGTCAGACATTTGACCTACTAATTTTGCTGTCTGTCTCAGACATCTTTGTCCACCTCATCTTTCCATTATCTGTTCAGAAATGTTAAGGCCAGTTAAGGCCTCATATCATATCTTGAACCGGGTTAGCACAATTAGCAGTAGACAGTAGGGGAATCTTGAATGCGGGGATGAGAATAAGGACGTTAAAGTTGCTTGCAGTCATTTTCAGAAGTTATAACCAATATATATATATTTGGTTTATAAAGCTACAGACCAGCAGTGCCGCAGAAAATCATCCACAATTTTTTTATTTTTTTTATTGACACATAGTCCAATGAAATCAAGACCCCGTACAGAAAACCTTCGTAAGCAAGAAGACAACATTTAGTACAAGAATGTGCCCCTTACCCTCATCATCAGAGATTATACTTTGGGAATGGGAAGCTATGACTTGAATATGACAATTTAGACAATCATCTAAAATATATGGACAAACCATAGATGGTATAAAGATGGATGGTGGAACTGCTCCTCAAAACCCAAAGCAAGTAGAGCTCCCCCTGGTGGCTGACTGCAGTATAGGTCATAAGCTCCACCCCCTCCATGTTAGTAGGCGGGACTTGGGCCGAACTAAAACACTAAAATTCATCAAATAATTTTTTTCAAGGATGGTTTCTGTCATTTTAGGTAGTTAATATAATGGTGATGTGTGTTCAAGTACCATTTGTCTGGGTAAGTTTTGTTTTAGTTATTTAGTTATTTGACGCTATAGAAACAGGATGTGACATAATGGAGACCACCAGTTGCCATGCCGAGCTCCAAAGTTGCAAGATGCCGCTTCCCGTATCCCCGTGAAAATAGCATCAGTTTGGCCAATGAGCCAAAGGAAGTTGTCCATATTTATATACAGTCTATGGGACATACTGTAGCTGTATAAAAGGATCAAACAGTAGAATGAGAGAGATAATTTTGACTATTTCCAGAGACTTTGGCACAGATTTCCAGAAATTTTAAAGTCAAACAACCGCTAAGAAATTATACCTCCTTACTTGATGATTACTATGAACAATTTCGAACCCACAGTATTGGGGTAACACCAGCATTATATTTTGTTAATACGTTTTCCGGAAGAGCTAATTTGGCTACCTTCTCCTCTAAGAAAATATCAGTAAATTATACTAAAGATAACGTGTGATAAAGAAGGGAGCCGTAATGCAGTTATTCCCTTGGTAAAAAAAAAAAAACAGGACTCTATGCACTCTTGCTGTGCTCAAGTGGAGGATCTTGACTATGATTCTGAGCTCCTGCGTGAACTTCAAGGACCTCTGCATCGCCGATCCTCTCTGCGAAGAACACTTGAGTTAGATTTTAAACAAAGATGGTAATTTCACACTTGCCATCTGCTCTATACCAAAAGAGAATAAAAAATAGAAGTTATGACATCTGGAAACCACCCTGCTAAACATAGACACACCAGATTTCTGCTGAAGAAGGAGGAGGCAGCGTTTTGTTTCCGTAGCACAAAGCAGAAAGCTACCAAACAATGGAAGAGACTGCACAATCAGTATTGTGATTTTGCAGTGTGAAATGCACATCAAAAATACATAATAATAAAGCATTATCCATTGCAATGTATGTGCCAATTAAAGATTGTGAAAAACAAGTGAAGTCTCTGCAGAGCTTAGAAACAAGAACAACTCTAAGTCTTGAGAGACGGATATTAATGAATCTCAGGACAAAAAGATTGTCGCCTAATGAGTTTTAGTCCAAAAAAACTGTATTATACTAGGGAGAGAGCTGTCAACTGTCCAACTGTCCAACTGTGTGTTTAATGACGGCCGATGGGGGAATTCCTCCAGAAGGCAATAAAAAAATAATGCATAAGCGAGTTACCTGGTTTGTCATCGCTGAGTGTTCTACTCACTTGGTGCGAGCTACGGAGGTAAATGCACAAACTCATTAAGTTTTAAACCTTCATGTCCAAGAACAAAAATAGCAAAATCTGAGCGATTCCCCTGACCTGGTTCTTGGTGGTTTTCCCCACGGCTGCTCGAACGAAAGGGCATTTACCGACGGGGATGCACCGGGGTGGTAACGCCCCGAGAGGTCAACACCATCCAGAGCTTGCGTGATCATCCCCATCACCAGGTCTTTCTCTGTGGACACGGCACACCAGCGGAAGAGCTATTATAGCACGTGATTATACACTTTAATTCATGATCAGTTCAATCAGATAACGCCATTAGCTGATGAAACTGAGACGCAATTAAAGTGCGATGCAAACGTAAAGAGTCTGTTCATTTGTTCTCCGTTCGATAGGAGGAAAATGTAAGATTGTCACTAAGTGGCGCAGACTATAATTATTCTAATCAGTGGCAGATGGATTTCACTGTAACACTTTAGATTGACGCAAATATAGTCTGAAGAAACTGAGCTCAGGTTATCCCACCGTAGAGGTCCCTCTTTTATCAAATTCAAGATGGCTGCAGATGCACCGCAGCCAATATGTGGCAGGGCTGAAAAATGAAAGCCAAGCCACAAAGTGCCTCAAAACTGCACTGATGATTCACAGCAAGAAGGTTATGGGTTCAGTTCAATCTGGGGCCTTTCTGTGTGGAGTTTTTACATGTTCTCCCTTGTGTCTGCATGGTTTTCTCTCCGGGTACTCCAGCTTCCTCCCACCATCCAAAGACATGCTGGTTAGGTTTATTGGTGATTCTACTGGTGTGAGCGTGACTGTGAATGGTTGTCTGTCTCTCTGTGTTACCCCTGTGATAGACTGGAGACCTGTCTGGGGTAGGTTCCAGAGTACAGCAAGTCAATGCTAATTTATTGAAATTTACTGCAGCTACGCCGACAAATCAGGAAACGTATTCATAAAAAACAATATTACAGAATGCACACTATCCATTTGCAAACTTCTGTAGATTTGTATATTTTACATGTAATATGTAAATCAACATATATTATATAATAAATGTTAAATATATGTAAGAAATATGTAAATACCAACCTAAATGTATGCAGTTTCCTGTACTTAGACAGACTTTACTGATCCACAAGGGAAATTGCTTTACTTGTTGCACAATGAGAGATTTCAGACAGCAAGTCAATGCTAATTTATTGAAATGCACTGCAGCTACGCCAAAATCAGGAAATGTATGTGTATAATGTACATATGGTACTGCTATAGATTTGTTTAATTTAAATGTAATATGTAGATCAACATATTTTATATAATAAATGTGAAATATATGCACAAATATGTTGATACCTGCATAAATATGTTTTTAGCTCCTGAAAAAGGCACAAAAAAGGTCCCTGTTACATTTATTTGGCTTCGATAACCCACTGCTTCAGAAAAAAAGTTTATAACAGAAAGTTTTTTTATATATTTATAACCTGTAATACTTATACTTTATAATACTGTGATGTGGAAAGAGTCATTTTACCTCTCTGGCCCGCGAGCAGAAGCCACTGCTGCACCGTGGACAGGGAGTCTGTCTGCAGGATCTGGCAAAGCAGCTCCAAAACCTGACAAGAGAGCAGATCATCACAACATCAGCTTGCAAAGCACATCCTTTCAAATTCAAGTTAGTTGTGTATTTCTCAAGACACTTGCTGACAAAGCTACGCTGGAGGTTGTTCTCCAGCAACAAAGCAATCGAAACAAAACCTTCGGCCAAGAGCATGTGAGAGCTCCGGAGAGTTTCTATGATTTTGGATCTGCCACAAACCCCTCCGCTTTGGAGTAACAAAGTCTAAACCAGATCAGTGGAGGAGGATTTCACCGTGAGTTCTTGATCGTGGAGTGGTTGAGGATACTTCAGGCGCTGAGAATGGGATTTGCGCTGGTAAGACTTGGCGGATGGAGGGATGATTCTCCCCGTTTCGGCTGAATATTGAGTCTTTCGACGGACAAATTGCTCATCTGGTTGGTCCTGGAACATAATATTGGCATAATATTTTCTTTAGTTATGTAAAGGTAGAAAAATAACAGCATATTTCTCAATATAATATATGAAAATTCAACTTCAGTTAAACTGTCAAGCTGATTATACACTAATTATTCTGTTTAATGGAAATACAAACGCAACAAAGGTGTTGTATAGCCTCAAGTGCAGTGCTGTTCACTGCACTCAGATTTATCTCAGATTACGGCCTTACACACACCTCTTGTTTGTTCTTTTGCTCTTGTGAAGACAGACTGACTTTTGCAGCAAGTTCTTTAAGTTCATCCCTCCAGGCTTCTGAAAAAAGTGCTGTGAAATAAAAAAAAGGAAATGCGCGTTACACCTGAACCTGAATTGGCATCAAGGAAAGTAATGAGAAAAATTACCGCAATGAGTGCAAAGCGCACCTGATTTATTATGGCTTCCGCCGACTCCATAAAGATTCTGAGCGGGCGGAAAAGCGAGAGGCGGCTGGGCTGCTTTCCTGAGGCCGTGGCTCTTGAGAAGCGGATGAGGAAATAACGAGGAGGTGACAAACCAATCATCCCTCACCATGCAAATTGGCCTACCATTGAGACCTGTGGGACGCAGAATGGCACGTTATCCGCTGCACAGATGAAGTAAAGGGCTTCAGAAGTAGGGGACAATCAAAGAAACACAGGCAGTGGGATCCCTGCTGAGACTAAAGGCGACGACTTCAGGGCAACCTCTGGGATGGAGCCTACTTTTCTATCAATAATGCAGAAATTTCTTTCATGTAACATATTACTATTCCAGGTGCCTTCAAACAGCTCCTCTTGAAATATTTCATATGTAGTTATGATAACTTTATGAAATATAACTCCTCTCTGGGAGGGATGCTTTAATAATTGAGATAATAGAGCAAAGTAGGAATCGGTGCAATGCTATGAAATTAAATTAGGCCTGAAAGGTATAGTGCATGAACAAATTTTGTGTTTTGTTAAATGTCCAAGAAATGTGTCTGTGAAGGTGCTCACTCATCCGAGTAGCTTCTTCAGTTCTTGTTTCCCTTCTGAAGAAGCTACTCGGATGAAACATCGTCTTAAAAAAAAAACTCTACAAGTCCAGTTGCCTTTATTTAAACGCTTTTTGGAAATCCAAGAAATGTGGTTTTGTCTTCCAGAATAAGGAAACATTTATTGAATGACCCAACATTATCACAAGATGCACTTTCTAAACTAACAAGAGGCCAGCGAGCAGGCATGAATTATAGCTCAGCAAAGATGAACATATGTTACGACCTGACCGCGTGCTTCTGATGGCAAAGTGTTTCTGCACATTTCTTCTTTCTTGCTTTCTTTCTTTCTCTCTCTCTCTCTCCTGCGTGTGCTTTCATGTGCAGCCCTCCACTTATTCTGCAGCAGGTGACTGAGTGCACCTGAAACCCGTTGCCTCTTCAAGTGAAATCCTTCCTATTTCCATTTGCTTCCTATTTACTTCTATTTCTGTGTCTTGCAGATTTATACATATGCAGATCTTGTACTTTTTGCCATTGTACTATTTTTTTTTCATTGAATTTATTATTAATTATTTATTTTAACCATCTTACACCTATTTGTCTTCTTACTAGTGGCTTGCAGGAGTGTTCTGGGGTCCAAAGTCTCCTAA
>JASGAT010398021.1:3504-24887 GCA_030220025.1 Chelon auratus
ATGTTTTCGTTATTTCTTGTGTTATTATGAGGAATGCTCCTACGAGTCTCCCACATGCTGTACACCCTCATAACCACTTGAGCTGCTAGCATGAGCACTGCTGAGCCACCTGGATGTTGCTGCGTACCTGGACTCATCTCAGTTTCAGAAATTCTGGACGCTTCGTCTGATTTCATTTTGAATTTGAGAGTGGTGTTGCTTTGCAAGCTGCTGAGGGTTGTGTGTGTGTGTGTGTGTGTGTGTAAGAGAGAGAGAGAGGGGGTTTGGTTGGGAGATGCTTTGGGTACTGGTGGGTGGTTTATGTATCCTGACTATTGACTAATGCTGCAAAGAGAGGGGGTGTAGAGTGCGCATGTTTGTGTGTGTGTGTGTGTGTGTGTGTGTGTGTTTTAGAGAGAGAGAGACAGAGCAGAGCAGAGCGGCAGAGTTTGTGGGTCTGCTCTTAGCCAGTGCATTTTGCGTGTGCCATGAAATGGTGATTTTTCGTTTTTGCACTGATAAGGTTGTTTGTGTGTGTGCTTGTGTACGTTCGGTTGCGCGTGTGTGCACATGTGTGTAGTATATGGGCGTGCATAAGAGAGGAAGAAACAAAAAGAGGGAGGAAGGAGGGATGGATGGAGCTAAAGAATATGTGCGTGTGTGCGTGTGTGTGCCCACACAGACCCAGAGGGGTTCTCCCTGAATATTAAACCTTTACTGAAGTGTTTCCCCTGTCCACCTGAAGGGAAGTACAAGCGTTGTGCCTGTTTTAAAACATTAAGTTCTGCTTCAACGCACACACACACACACACAAAAAAAAATATAGTGTTCTGTCTTTGCAAGGAAGTTCCATTGACATAATGCGTTCCTCTGCCCCTGACTGGTGGCAGTCTCTTGGACTCCTGTCGCGGTGGACTTGGTCATCAACATCTCAATTAAGTGCCTAAAACCTGTTGCATACTCCGCAAGAACAGAGAAATTTATTCATTTTCTGGAGGTGACAAGAATAAGAACAACGTTCTTTCTGGCCGGGTTATTTATACTTCACGAGATACTCAAATGCAGAACTCCTGAGCCCTTCATCTGACCCTCCTCACAAGATGTATCATACAGGTTCACATATTTTCTCTTTTGGGGCCATATAATCGACATAATCGATGTCTACACTAGCCTTTGTCATTGGACAACAGAGCTGGACACACTGCTCTGCCAGCTAACCAATGTTAACCATCAAGGAAAGGAATAATGATGTGTTCTGATTTAGGAGTTTTAATAATGAAGAAGGTCTGGCCAGAACACATTATTAAAACTGTTTGTTTTTTTAAATGCACGCAATTTTTTGCTTCTTCCAGTTAGAAAGCTCGCTGCGAGACTGGTTTCACACAGCAAATCTCACGACACTAGGAAATGAGAATCGTCCCAGTGGGAGGAAGATCAACACATGAGTTAAGCTCCTGAAAGCTGATTGGATTTTAGAAGTATGACGACAGAGAAGAGCTGGACAAAAACAAAGTCACACGCAAGATGTGAAATTTGTGGTAAAACATTGTGGACATACCACAAATGGATGTAACCAAAAGCAACATTATTTTTGTAAAAATCTAATTTACAGGTTACAAGTTTTGGAGCTAACGTATCTCAAACAAATTCATTTATTCATGAATTGATTCAAGATATCAGTAGAGATACCCAGCCCGAGTATTAATTGTCATTATATGCGTCATTTACCACTGTTTTGCTTTATTTTTTCTTCTTCCCTCTTTTTCACTGTCGAGGGGNNCATTTTCACTTCTCACTACTCTAAAATATGATCATTGTACTTTAAAGAGTCACACAACATATAACAGGGTTGGATGTGCAGAGTTCTGTCAGGTGGTGGCTCCTTTGAGAGGCCTACTACTGTCATTAAAAGCTTAGCACAACGCCTCTGCCGTGGCTTCCTACTAGCAGTTGTCTTCCTTGCCTGTTGAGAAGCTGCACCTCTGGTTTTTGGACCAAGACAAATGTTCCTACAAGGATGTCCTGGCCCGCAATGTTAATATTCCATTAAAGAATTGGCCCCAACAGACCAAACATACACTCTTACAGCCTTAGCACAGATGGTACAAACAACAAATCCACAATATTTTAATAAATGATAAAACAGCAGCTTGTCCACAGTTTGGAAACACCACGTTTAGTTCAAGCTCCCTGCTATTTTTCAAAGAAACCCTAATGTGAGTTACCAAAGGACAGTAAAACAATCTTGACTCTATCAGTCTTGATCCTACTAATTACCACTAGTAATTACAACAATAAAAGCTGCAGAATTATCATCATTTTAGTAGCTGTCTAGCAGAATGCAGTGGAGCTCTGTTTTATTGGAGCTCTCTTTTATTATTGCCAACAGTTTTGATGATGAATTGATAGTTTTCATTTGCTGGTTGCTGAGTTCTTAACGAAAAACAAGCTATTTGAAGCTATTTACCCCAGAAAAAGACTATAACTGATAAATACTAATAATTATAAATAATCAATATATGTGTCAATACTTAAAAAAAAAAAATTTGTTACTGTCCTAATCGACAACAGGAGAGTTATTTGGTTTGCACAGATAGAGAGTCAGTTTTATCCACCTTCATTGTTTTGGCACCGAACACCAAATGTATTCTTCAGCTGTTGGTCCTGATGCTGTTCATTGCATAACAGATCACACTTCAATGATCCCTCGTCCGTATTTCTCATCTTTTTTTGTGCTTCATCCAAGCGTTACCACAGCAGCTGCAGAAATGGATGCATTCGATATATACAGCCAGTGCTGAGATGTTTCACTGTAGCTGAGTTTGTGTGTCCTCTTCCCGAAAGTGCACAATAAATAATAAAGGTTTTAAAGTTCATCTAGCACATAAGTAGTCAACACAAGTGCTGGGGAAAGACAGATGAAAGAGATGAAACAGGATAAAACTGGATAACTCAAAGAGGAGGAATAAAAACCTCAGAGTTTTAACATGAATGTTTGTTTAAAGAAAGGATTTAAAAGAAGACAGAGGCTTAGCTCAGTGGAGTGCAGAGAGCTGTGAGGGTTTCACACTGAAAAGAACATCAGGCAAAAGAAAGAAACAGGCTCGTATCTGAGCTTTATCTCCAAGTAATAGATGCATGACTGTCAAACTGGTTTTTGGTGTCAGTTAATTCACTTTGGCGTCTCTGCATCTGCAAGCCGTCTTTCTGTAGTGAAAGTTGTGAATTGACAGTGTAAAATAAGCCTCATAAGCCCTAGCATGCTGGGGTGTTAAGCTCCCCTGAAGTTATACCCAAAATCAGTCAGGAATAAATCAGGTCCATATGCTTGACCCTGGTCTCTATAGCTAGGTAAGACTTCAGAGAATGGATTTCCAGTGGTAATAGCATTGTGGCTGTTACGCCTGATACATTTGTTAGAAACTAACGGAGAAATTTACATTTTATCCTCACTTAAAATTTCCCTGATAGTAATCATATCACACGCAGAGATGCCACTGTACTAATTCAGAAACCCTTTGACTGTAACTGTACCAAGAGTCTATAGAATTATCACAAAGCACACATATTCTGTTGAGGTTTTAGTAAAAATAATACCAGTCAGACTCTTTATGGCCGTCTGGATAACCAAAGTACCCAAAGTTTGCCCAGTTGTGTTTTTACCTCTTTAATGGATTCCAGCCACAAAATGCTACTTCCATCTATAGGAGGCAATGTGTGTAGCGGCCACTTGGATTAACCACACAAGATGCAGAGAGCTTCGACTGGTGCAACTTTATTTCTCTCCTCCTTTTACCACTGGCACTCTGACACAGTGAAAACTACAAAACAGACAAAAATACAAATACCTTATTTCCACTGACAATACATAGAAATCATATCCGTATTTTTAAACCCAAACAATGAAATTTACATGAAATTAGCCTTTTAAACCACTGTAAGTTGCAACTCGTATCTAAACAAACACAATGACAGTTTCCTTCTGTTTTTAAATAAACTGAACCATTTATTTTACAATGAATACCATTAATCTCTTCCTACCTCCCTCTGCTTTCCAAGGGCACTCAGTTTGAGCTCAGCCTGCCAGCAGCCTATCTTACACTATCTTACACATGACAAGCAAATGAAACAAAGCAAACCACAATAAAATAACCTCTCACAAGTCTCAACATAGAATACGACAGGTAAATAATTTGTCTGCATGTTTTACCAACTTTGTAGCGACAAAAGTGTGCCGTTACAATGAGAAGGGAGCAAGAAGTCTAGTCAGCAATTACAGGAAGTAGTAGAAGAAGAGCAATGCTTGCGCTTTAAAACTAAAGCACAAAAAAACACAAAGTGGCAGAACTGCATCATTTACCATAAACAAATTTGCTGTGCTGAGTTCAACTGCAACTTCTAACTTGCAGACTGGGTAGTTGGAACTTGACAAGTTAAGTTCGGAAGTCCAGACATCTGTAGGCCATTCTTGAATTGGAATGACTTACTGGATGGGATACCTGATTTCGGCTTCTCTGATGTCAGATTAAAAACAGTCACATAGACCTAGAAAATAGTCTGTGAAGTTACTGCAGGAGAGATTCACCTTTTTTTTTTTACCAGTAATAGTTTAATTATATATTAGCTTTTTATCTCCCCATGTGCGATTGGTCCTCCAAAACAGGTTCCTCTACACTATTTTGCAAAGACAGCATTGATGCATGCTGGGCCTAGCGCCGCCCAAAACGATTGTTGGTTCAAAGGCAAACAACCAAGCAGGCAGCTGTCGTCAGGCAGCAGGTAGAGCGGGTTGTCCACGAACCAGAGGGTTAGCAGTTTGATCCCCAAATGTGCCGCATGCCGAGGTGTCCTTGAGCAAGACACTGAACCCCTAGTTGCTCCCCGTGGGTTTCACTGGACAAGGCCATTTATTGTCATGTCCCAGAAAGATTTAGCGAGTGGGTGTCGTCAGATTATTTTCCAACACTGACGCTGAGCTGTGGAAGGGTGAGAGGTTAACGTATCCTTTTGTTCCAGCTTCTCAAAATGTGAGGGTTTGCTACATTATCTGATGCATATTAATGCAAATTGAATATCATTTGGACTGTTTGTTAGACATCACAGATGATTTGAAGAGGTCACCTTGGACTTTAGAATATCTTGAGTGGCGTTTTGATGTTTTTTTGACATTATTTTGATTAGCGACGCTATAAAATAGCCTAATTAAAATGATCAGTTGTTGCAGTACCTCCGTCAGTATGTGTGGTGGTTTTGTGCTGACAGAGAGAGAGAGAAGGTTTGAAATCCTTTTTTGGGTTTGTGATTTTTTTTTTCAGCTCTGACCTGTGTGGGTGAGGACTTTCACAATCCTCTCTATCTCCATCACTCCTCCCTTCTTTCTCTCCTTCTCCTTCTTTCTTCCTCCCCCACTCATTTTTTTTAATTTTGCAGATAGCTGGATGGAAAGAGAGGTGCTTGTGACTGCTTTGTGCAGCAGAGAGAAACACAGACAGCACTGTTCATCCTCATGTGGACTCTGTTCTCTTTATTATCCTCCATCTTTCCGTCCTTTTCCATCACTCACTAATGATCACTCGTTCATCCTCCATCACCCCTTTTTTTTACCACATCTTTATAATTATCTTTTTTTTATCTTTTCCTCTCAGTTTATCATTTGTACTTTTCTTTTTATTCCATTTACTTTTCATTGTTCAGATTCTCCTCCTCCACTTCCTTTTTCCATGTCCTCTGCTCCTCTGTCTCCACTTATTGCGCCACTCAGAAGCTGTGACGTCTTCTCCTTCTCATTCAACCTCTCTTCCTTGTGTTTCTCTCTTTCCACTTCTCTGAGAGAGATTTCAGTCTGGATTCCACAACCTAAACATTCTCCTCCCTTTCTCTCTTGTCAGTTATCCTCCTTGCCTCCTCTTAATGCTGCTCACATCTCCCTCTCTCCACCATCCCTGATTGCCACATCTCCACTTTTCCACTCTTCTTTCCCCATTTGTTTGTTCTGGTGTGGACACGGCCATCACACTCCTTCCTGGAACAAATTAACTGAGCTGGGCCAAGGTAGAGATGGTGGTCACAGTCTGATTGCAATCGCTCTGCAACACAAACAGAACAAAGGTTGAATACAACACTGTAACGATATTGCATCAATTACTACCAGAATCGGAATGGAATATAGGTGTGAAATCAAGCTAACTCTTCATGCTAGCGGTTGGAAGTAGTCTGTATTCGGGTTTCAAAAGAGGAAACAGGATGAGCTACTATTAGCTGGGAGGCTAGGAAGTTAGGATGATCTCTTGCACAAAGCTGACCTCTTCTTAATCATGCTGACTACTTGCTCCACAGTTTAGTCATACTAGATAATTATGTTGTTGTGAAAATATTTGTGGATTTAAATGTTCAGATGAGAAAAAACCAAGAAGTCTTCTGTGTGACCTTGTAACTGTTTTGATTTGTTTACTTTTATCACTTCCGTTTCTCCTCTCGTGCTCTGGTTCTTTAAGCTGATGAGCCAATGAGAGTGATTTCTCTCATCGACACGTTCTGCTGTTGAGACAACATGCTCAGTCAACTGAAAATCTGCCAACAGAGGTCCGACTAGTGCCCAAGGTGTCGGACATACCAAAAACTAGGTCCACAACTTCAGGAAACTCACTTCCATGTGTCTAATCAGCCAAGCAAACACTGCGACATGGCTCCGACTAGTGGGAGCAGTGTAGGACATACTGCCAAAACTAGGGCTCAAAGGCTCATCAGCAGCCCAACATGGGTCAAATCTTGCTCCTCTTCACCTTGCCTGCAGCTTCCAGTGGCCAGCTGCATTCATTATGGATCTGACTACTTCCTGTGCAGATAATTTATGAGCTATTATTTCAGCACAATCCAACACAACGAGCTGTTTAATATTGACAGGAACAATAACGGTAATGGGATGTTTTAATGGTTTTGTGGATATCATTGATGTTTTCATTCCTGGAAACGGAATAAATAAGCGGATAATGGAATATTTGACAAAGCTAAAAGAAGATTGATTGTTGGATGTGGATCACAAACACAGGAATCAAATGATCAAAATGTATATTTTTATTTTAAATGGGCTGTATTTGCTCAAGTCAAGTCACTGATGCAGATTAAGCAAAAAGATGTCATAGATGAGCACAAAATAAGCAAATAATGGGACTGTGTTATCTCAAGTTTTAGTTTCATATTTCAAAACACTGCCTGACCAAAAAAGAAGTTGCCACCTGGATTTAAGTAAGCAAATAGATTCAGGCATTGAATTGACCTGTTTACAGCTGGCCTGTTCAATGTATAGATGTGAATACATCCAGGATGTATTCAGGATGCATTTAAAACACAATTACATTCAACTTTTAAAATCCCTGCATTGAGTATGCTCTATATTCTTTTATTTGCATAAAACTGTGGTCGGATCTTAGAATTTAGCATGTGACGCACGTGGAGACATTTTTTAATTTTAAATCTGAACACATCTATCTAAACCTGATCGGATCACTCAAAATAATGTATCTGAACTGGCCCTTAGATTGCAAACTTTTTAATGCTGCTTTAGGTTTTCTTGTGTGAGTGTGTGAGGACTTGTTAAATATTATGTCAAATAATAACGGAAGACAAAGGAAATCAGGCAATTATTGAATCAGCAGTAATGCTGTGGAAAACAAGCAGAATATGAAGTGTAGTTGTAGTAAATAATTTTCAGAAATAAAGGAGCAGAAATGAAAAAAATAAATCCTACTAGATGGCTTTCCCTACAAGAACAAAGTTATCTGCATTCATTGCCGATATCAACTGAGGTATGAACTGAACAAGGAGCTTTCTGAGCAGCTGAGATGTTAAAATTATACAAACTTAAAAACTTAATATCCTTTCAGTGTACTTTTAAAACAAAACAAAGGGTGATTAATTGGTGGTGATATGCTTTAATTAAATCATGCGATTAAATATAAAATTTGGGCATCTCAGAACTGTCAAAAGATACAGGAGGATTTTTCGATCAGATGTGTTGCTGAAGTGCTTGACACACATACACGTACCTTCTCACCATCACAGCGACAGACACAACAGCATGTACACACACATATCTGTGAAAACATCACGATGCGGTGTAATGTCAAATTGTCCAGAGAATGGTGTCTAGCCATCTGATGTGCAGCCTTTGACCAGTGCAGCTTGTATGTAGGCATGTTGGCTTGGGAGGATGCTGCTTCTGTGTGGGTGTGTACAAACTAACTTAAACAATCACAACAAAATATTGGTGAAATGAACGAGTTTCGTGGCAGATAATGCATTATTTAGAGGCTGTGTTGCGGGACTTTGAATAACACCAAAGTTATATGGGTGAGTAAACAAGAGTGTTTTATGCCAGAAATAAAGTTTAGTTAAAAAGTTGGCATAAGCCCTGTACAGCTGACGGGAACTGTGAGAAAATGCTACTTCAGGACTTTGAGCAACAACTCTCAAATACAAACAGTGTTATTCTTAACATTAAAATATCCAGCAACGTTAAATATCTTTTATTACATTTTAGTATTTGTATTTTAAGCTAGTAATGATGATAATGCTTGAGTTTATGTTTATGTTTATGTTGTAGATTTTTTGCGGATCGATGTTATCCCTAGCGAAAATGTTTTGTGTCATTCTTTGGTGATTATTTGAAGACATCTGACTCCAAAGGCAAACCAGAGTTTTATGTTATTAATCTTCTCCAAACCTCTTGATTGACAACACAGCAACCAAGGAGGATACCATCAAAAGTCAGACAAAAGCAAATACAAAAGTCTGAAATTTGCGTAGATGGTATTGATAATGGCTCGATCTGCCTTAACGTTATGGAGGAACTGTAAAAGGCCGGCTCAGACATAATAAGAAAGTTAGTCTAAATGTTCATTTCTACTGGTCACTGTATCTTCTTTCATTACACACAGTCTGTAGCAGCTGCAGTTGTTTAATTCAACAAGAGGAAGCAAAGCACGTGGTACTTTCCATTAAAGTAATGAGAAAACGAAGCCAAGCTGTAGGCAAACATTATATTTTATGTTCCTGGCATGTATAGCCTGAAGCTTGTTTCCCCACAATAATGGACATGCATGAGGAATATCCTCCTGAAGGACACCACAGAAAATCCACCAATGTTCTTCTTCACATCTGCTTCCTTTTCACATGCAGCTTTCCACAAAATCTTTCAGTTTCTTTTGGTCTATTAGTCTATTAGTGTTCTATTAGTTGACATTGCTGCTGTGGTTGTAGAGCGTGTTATTTTTATTTTATTCTTTTAGCAAGGACACGTGTGTCCTCGTAACATTGATGGTCCACCTACTCAGCTTGAGTCCTCTTTATAAGCAGAGTTTTACTGCATTCAATACACACACACACAAAAAAAAAACTACACACACAATACAGTACCATAGGTGTCATAGAGACATCTATGCATATTTGTCCATGCGGCACACATGCACAATTTCAATTAAGACGTCTTTCTTAAAGGGACATCACTATTTTTCTTAATGAAAATCAAAGCAAATATACTCAGTCTAACCGCACATTGGATCGATGCTGATTTCCAGCTGCAAAAGCTTCTGCTCCATTATTATTTAATGTACACATGAGTGGAGTCAAGTTAAACATTTTATCTTGAATTTTATTATATTTTATATTGTGCATTGTTGGAAATAAATATTTTCATAATTTTGTAATTGATTTATTCTTTGCAATTGCAATGGCTTGATTTTAGTGAGGTTAGTACACAGTCATAGCCATAAATGCAATGGTACTAATAATTGTCATAATAATTTCTCTCTGTGTTTCAGTTTTCGACCTTGGTTTCTCCATTTTTGGTTTTCGGTTTCAGCCAAGAATTTTCATTTCGGTGCATTTCTACTAACAAGCATCTCTTAAGACATGAGGAGACATATTTTAATACTAGGTGTGAACACTCAGAGCTGGTCGCTTTGATCACCTAGGACTGAACATGGCCACACACTCAGCCTTCCTCTTTATCTGAATGTACTGATGGAGGGTCATCCAGTTCAGAAGGCACGTGACCTGGAAGACGACGTCTCGTTTCCACTTGACGCTGATGAACCTAAACATTGAACGGCTGACATGTGAACTCATTAGCAGCCTCGTCCTCTTACGAGCTCTCACCACCGGTAATAATTCCCCTCATGTCTCCTTGTGTTTCAGTCACTCTCTACATGCATGTGAATGATTTGACGTATTTTTTTATTTTATTTTATTTTTTTTTGCGCGTGTGTTTATGTGTTTGTTCACAGTCTGTGTGTGTTCATGTAATGTTCATTGGAGCGTCATTGATAGTTCACAGATTTGTTGTGTCACAACATTTTCTTTGAAAAAAGGTGAAGAATCCGATTTTAGTTCAGTCAACAAGTAAACGAGCATCTGAAGAAGATCCTTTTCTCCTACGCATAGTTGTTAATCAGAGCAAATATCTTGATACAACCTTGATTTTTAATAAAACAAAAATGACACTGCTTACACTATCAGGCCAGCTATCATTATTCAGGATTAGGCGGGACTCCAGATGAAGCCAGTATCTTTGTGCAGTTAGCTGACAGTTATTTGCTAGCACAGTCCTCAGACTCTGGTTGCCAGGGTAATGTTATGGTTTATTTCCCACAACAAATATTTTTAAACAAAACAAGGAGAACATACTGTAGTTATGAAAGATATTTAAGTTATATAATTATAATTTAACAATGCTTTGTAAAAATATACGGTAGTATTAGCAGTGACACCAGCAGCATGTCAATGAACGAGCTTCACTACGTGATAATGGTCTTTTGTAGAGAGTGGTGGACATTGTGCCTAATGGACCAGAGTTTGTTCAAGGTCCTTTATGTTTGAGTTCCGCTCCTATCCACAATATGTAACACATGACAAATGTTAGCAGAAAAATACTACGGCTGTTGTATCTTTTTTTTATGGCATGGCCGGCAACATCTTGCTGTATTATGCCCCGTTATGTCAGAGTGGTGATTTGTTTCGCAATTCCGATAGTGGCAGACAGTGAAAGAAAGAAGAGAGAGCCAGAGAAACACGGATGGTGGAAGACAGATAGCGAAAGATGGATCGTTTTAGTCAGATAATAAAAGATACATTTAGTGAAAAACAGTGAAATATAGAGATAGTGATAGCAATAGACAGTGAAAGATGGAGACAGAGGAGCAACAGGACATCAGAAGACAAAGGGGGCACTGGATGTAATAGTGAATTTTACAGGATTAAAGCCAGGGCAAAATTGTCCATTTTTATAAAATGACAATACTAATGCGCTGTCTACTGGCACAGAAGATTAAGAGGCCTCCGATGACACCCATGCCACGGTGTGCAGTGAGCATTTTTGAAGGACGACTACATTGAGGATAAATCATTTGAGTCAGGCAAACTAGTTGTTCGCCGTTGTTAGCCTGAAGCCGCTCTGTCTAGTTTCAGTTTCACCACCTTTAACTTGTCCTCCTACTGTGACAAGACAGGGCACAGAGGCATCAGTCCGCTGCAAGGACAGGTTGCTAAAACGTGCCAGCAGCCAGGCAGGGATGAGCCAACAAACAAGTTAAAAAAGTCAGTTTTCAACTAAATCTGCCATAGAAACTTAATATTATTCCACAATCCAAAATAAATTTCCACACGAGTATGTCTCTGCAAACAGCATCACATGAACATCTGTTGCCTAATTCTCACCCCTGCAGCCTAAATATTACCTTACATTATAGTCATCGGATGGTAGCTTGGCTAGAAAACACAGCCGGCAAATGACAGTCATAAATTAGACAGCAAGCATAGCCATTATCAACACTTGGGCCTGAAAATATTCACATAAAACGTCAGTCCTGACATTGACTACTTAGCCAGAGTAGAAGCAACCGCCGAACAAATATTTCTTTTATTTTTTTCCCATAATGTTTTTATTGATTTTTTTTCAGATGAGATACAGACAATTATAACAAGCAGAAATAAAACCTTTAACAGTGCTCCTCCGTTTAGATTACGTAATCTGTTGAAAAAGAATACGTTGTTTACATTAAAGTATCAAATTTCTGAGACAAAAAATGATCTTGACAAAAAAAGGAAATCAAGCATTTAAACTTCAATGTCCACCCATCATTCACCTTCTCCTTCAGGCATAATGTTTAAATTCTTAACATAGTCAATAGTGGTCGACTCAAACACGTTTTTTCGATTTCAGTATATATGCTATTTTTTCAAGAGGAAGGTTTGTTAACATCTGTCTCAACCACTGTCACTTCTGGTCTGAGTCTTTTCCCATAAAAGTGCAATGCATTTTTTGACATTAAGCAAACTGAGATCTATAAGTATTCTTTCACTTTTGTTGAAGTTATGTTTTTCAGGATACAAACCCAACAAAAATAGTTTAGGGTTGAATGTGATTTGTTTTGAGATTATTTTGTTTCAGTTGTTGCTTTGTGTTTTTGCTTTATCTGTTTAGTTCCACTGGTGTCACATCCTCATTAACCATTTATAATTTATCAGTTTAAGGATTTTGTTTGAACTCCTGCACAAGCCCTTTCCCACTGTTCCTCTGAAATGTCAGTCTCCAGGCATTTAGTCTCTTCTGTGAGTTTTCAGGTGAGGAAAGTGTCAAAAAATTATAAAACTCTGAAATTATGCCTTTACTCAGACTGTCCTTTATCATTTTTTTTTCCCAAAGCTGAATAAGCAGGTCTAGTGAGGGCATTATTTTGGTTTGATCTAATAAAATGTCTAAGCTGAAGGTATTTAAAAAATTGTGTTCTATTAAGATTAAATATTAATCCTCAGCTCTTCAAAAGGTATTATGTTATTTGAATTTTGAATTCCTTTTAGATTCCATAGTTTAAATGCTGCATCTGCTCTGCCTGGTGTAAAGTTGTAACTGCCCCATAGTAGGCTAAATTGTGACATTGCTTGTCATTCTTTTAAATATTTTTTTTAGCATTGCCCCATATCTTGATAATGTTTTACAATTGGATTTTTAATTTATTTTTGTAATTTTTAGCTGAGTCTGAATACATAAATAAGGGAAGAGGTAAAGGCAAATTGTGTGATTACATTTCAATCCAATGAGGAGGATCAGTTGAAAAATAAAATGTCGTAGTCCTCAGTTGTGCAGACCAGCACTGATGCCTCACAGCAAGAAGGTCCCGGGTTCGAATCCATGGGCCGACTGGGCCTTTCTGTGTGGAGTTTGCATGTTCTCCCTGTGTCTGCGTGGGTTCTCTCCAGGTACTCCAGCTTCCTCCCACTGTCCAAAGACATGCTGGTTAGGTTCATTGGTTCGAAATTGGCCGTAGGTGTGAGTGTGAGTGTGAATGGTTGTCTGTCTCCTGCGATAGACTGGAGACCTGTCTAGGGTGTACCCCGCCTCTCGCCTGATGACAGCTGGGATAGGCTCCAGTCCCCCCCTTCACAGGAGCAAGCTGTTACAGAAAATGAATGAATAAACAAAGCAAGTGTTGTTCTTTCTCCATTAGTTCAGGGATTTTTGCAAATTAAGCTATAGCTGCTCCAAGATTGCAGTTATGTGTGTACATAAAGAACTAAAATTACAAGCTTTCTGCCTGCACCACTTGAGAAAGCAGAGAAGGACTTGTCTACAGAATCAAATTAAGACCACGAACAATCAGGAGGAAGTAGCAATTTGCACAGACACAATGGTCACATTTGAGCATTAGAGGATTATAATGAATAATTGATTGCTCGGTGGCCTAGTCTTTTCTTAATCATTCTACAGACATTACAGCCTACATTTCATTGGCTAACGTTGAGTTTTTATGCTGAATTATTACTGGTAAATTAAATATTTTACCAGATTTCAGGTTGCTGTCGACTTACTTGTAGATTTGAAACATTTGCAGTCATTGAAACATGGTTGGTTAGATTCAAATTGTCCTGTAGCTTAAATTTGAGAGGAAACCTTTTTTAAAACATAATACAGTAAAATGTTTTGGGCCGACAGCATTTTTTCAGGCATCCTCAATTGAGGAATACTTTTGTGGTGAACAAAGATTGCACGCTAATGTTAGCATTTACCTAATAGAGCGTTTAAAGTTGAATCCAGTTTGGACTGATGAATACTGAATCAAGTCAGAGGTCCACAAATGAACAGAATCACATGAAACATGTTTCCCATTCCACAGTCTCTTGTGGAATGAGCTGCAGATGCAACAGTCACATTGTCCCACATTATCCTCTTAAGTGCAGGGACCTCGATTGACTCCAGCCTGATATGTTTAAAGCTGACACACAACCTCAATCCATTACTTGACAAAGACAAACCACCAGCAGGGCAGTGAGTGTCTCTTTGCTGAAATAAATCTATTTATTTTGGTCTTAATGCACAGGAAAAGCAGTCATCCATAATTTGAAGAACAATGAGCAGAGAGCCATCACAAAAACACAGCAATTAGTTTTAGAGGTAATGAGCTGAAGTCTTCTTTTTATTTTTTTTTAATGTGGAGCAGAACTGCAGCATACATGGGTTTTGTTTTTCTCCATGTGTGTATGTGGACATGTTATCTGTGCATGCGATTGGAGTACTGGTGCGCAACTGATGTGTCAACAAATTATTATAACTACAGTCCCCCTCTCATTTTAATGTGGCATCCATTACAGCAAAGCCAAAGAAAGAGACAGACAACAAGGAGAGAGAAAGATAAACGGGATCTGCACTTTACCTAAGTTTCATTATAGTTGTAGAGCTTCTTTTGATCGGTGCAGCTGAGGGTGTCTTGAGTGTTTTTATACCTTGGTCCTTGTCTTTGCATCACGGGACCTCACTTTTCTGTTTAACTCCTCAAACAGAGCTAGTCTTTTCCCCATTTCGGACCCAAATACTCAGGAGAAACCATTTCTGATCAACGAGAGACTGTAGCATTATGCTGCTTGCTACTAAATGATGCCCATGCCTGTTGGTCATGTCTTGCCAGAGTCTTCTAGCAGACTGGTTGAGCTGCACCTGAATGTTGACCAGGTGGGAGTAGACTTATTCTGTGTTGACACTAGGGGCAAAATGTTTCAGTCATTTTTAATTTAAGCTGGCAACATGAAGCGACCCCCTTAGCGACGTAATGCGCAAATAGCTTGTAAGATGGAAAGAAAGTGGCGACCTATATTAAAATGTAGCCAGGTTGAATATTAAAATGAAAGGAACCAGCTGGAGGGGATTTAGGTGAGAGGGAGAGAGAGGGAGAGAGAGAGAGGGAGAGAGAACAGGTCAGAAATACAAATCAGGCCAAATACAGAGAGAAATTAGATGGAGACATAAGTAGTACCATGTGCTACATACAGTATTTAACCTCCAGTTACAGCAACAGAGCTGCTATGGGGGAACTCTGTTACACATTGTTTATCATTCTGTTCATGTTTTTTATCCTACTACCATGCCTTAGAGAGTAGATGCATCAAGCTGATAGTCGACTTTTTGCTGGTGTCAGGCCGTCAGTGAGCATCTGTGACTAGAAATGTCCTGATCAAGTTTTTTTGCCAACCCATCCGATCCCGATGTTTTAGTATTGAATCCGAGTCCGGAATCCAACCCTAAATAAACAGTCTACTCTGAAGACATTCATACAGCGGATTTGTTCATGTCTTCCTTGTATTCTCCTCGAGTCAACTACATTCAGTCCAATAAATCTTTCAGTCAAAGTTAATATAGTGTGGAGAGGGTAGCTCGTACCTCGTGTTCTCTTCTCCAGAAAAGTTCTTGTCATAAACTCCCTAACCCTCCCTGGAATATTGTTGTCCTTGACACTGTGTCCAGGAAACCTTTTTTTTTTTTTTTGATGTTAAATTAAGTTGGTAGTATTTAATGATGATCTCCCACTACCACCTTACCAAACATCCGCATTGCACAATTTACTAATTGCTGTGTGGCTGACTTTATTTTCCTGAGAAAGTTCTTCTACACAGCAGACATGTTTCGTCACGTAATTTTTGGCTTTGATCCCACAGGGAGTTGAAATAAGTAGGACAGAGAGGAAGTATTAGTTTGCGTGATTGATGTGTTGTCAACTTTTAAACTTTTTAAACTACATGGAAAGCTTTTAACATAGCACTTTAACACTTATTTAAATACACTCATTAATTTCAGAGANAAAAAAAAAAAAAAAAAAAAAAATGTATGGATAAAATTAGGGATGCACCCAAATGAAAATTCTTGTCTGAAACCCAAACCCAAAAATGAAGAAACCAAGGTCGAAAACCAAGTTACATTCTATATATTCTAGTATATATTGTCATTGCAATGACTATGCTGCACATGTATTGTTTATGTCATCCTGTACTTTCATGCCATTTGTCAGCGTGTCCTTAAAGGTTATTAGATTACTTTCTTACGTCAGTCTCCTGTTGCTATTTCTAATTCCCCTACCTCATCTATTAGAAATGACATTTCTCTTCATCCAAATTATTTTCCAAATTACAATCAAGTGCAACATCATCACTGGCTGGGTTACTAGAGTGAAATATTATATTAATGAAAGTGAAAACCAGATTACTGAGCTTATGTTGAGGAAACCAAAACATTTTGTTTTGTTCGAAGAAAAGCAGAATATACGGTAATGTCTGGAGGGGTGATATTTGTTGGAGTGTCTCAGAAGCAGCAGCAGCAGCAGCCGCCTTCATCTTTCATGCAGAGAGCCTCCGTGCCACTCCGCCTCACCACTTTCATCTGCTCTCCTGTCACACTGTCTCTTCTACTTCTCAGCCATCTTCTCACCTCTGCTGAGTGTGTGTGAGTTAGTGTGAGTGTTTGTCCCAACGTGGCCTGTTTCATCGCTTCCCGTCTTTCTTGCCATATATCTCTGTCTCGCCGCTCTTGTCTTCTCTGCTTGCTGTACCCCTAGCCTTCACCGGCTCCCGATAGGATTAAAAATTAACACTTGCACTGTGTGTGTGTGTGTCTGTGTATTAGGGAGAAGGGGCTGCTGTTCACCTAATTCAATGGTTTGACTTAACACTCTGGCAGTGCGCACTTTCCTTTTCATTTCATCATTTTTTTTTTATTTTTTTTTTTTTATGTATTTCACCTTAATACATTCCTAAAATGCATTTTTATTCTTTGGCTTCTTGTTCAGATTGAGAGCTGCTGCTTTTATTGTGACTTGTTGTTGGTAAATTGACTACTTTCAATTTAGCATTTTTTACCACTTCCATTTTTACATGCTTGGACTACACTGTACATTACTTTGGTGAACATTCATTGTTTTTAAATGATAAATATAAATAAATTTCAGTGAACATCTGGGTTTAATAGAGTGACAGTTAATCACAGTCTGGTAACATAACGTCTGGATTTCATTATAGGGCTAATTTCAACCGTTACAAAGAGAAATTGGACAGTCCTATAACCTATCCCAATAATTCCTGGACACAAATTTAACTCCATGCCGCTTAGATGACATGTATGACTGCGTACCTGTTATTCTTCTGTCCATCACTGCATAGAGCTTGGCCTGATCTCAGATTTGCCGGAGCAAATCATACACAGAGAAACTTCAGAACAACTTTCCACTGCAAAAAAAATGCAGCCGGGAAAGTTTCAAGTCACAGTTAAATTAAAAATATGGTCTTTATGTGCAGAATCTCAGCTTTATATTAAGGGGATTTACATGATTTCTCCCACACATACGTATCTCTGGAAGGTCACACTCAACAATGAAAAGAATGAAACATGATTATACAGCCACACACAAGCTTTCCAGTCCGTCACAAATCAAATGTGACTTTAGTCGGGTAGCTGTCAGTCAATTTTATACCTCTTCTGCTATACGGCCTCTGGCAGGCAACAACTTTAGTTTCACCTCGCTCTTGTACTTCCTGTCAAGTCATGGATCCTTTTAAATGTCTCACTCAGAGAATTTGTGAGTGTTTAGCAACAGGCCCTGTTGGACAGGCAGAGTGTGAAACTGAACCGTTTCCAGTTTCTCCTCAGCTCCAGAGGGAACATCAGCGCAACAGGGATGCTGGCAGACAAACGGGGTGTTAACACAGCTGCTGTACCCGAGAGGTGCCGCTTTACATTTGAGTCATGTAGCTGACGGACTAATTTTCATAGATGTGCATTCAGCAGCATGTTGTCTGGCGCTGGAATGATCCTTACGAGACATCAGTTTAATCAGCTTTCATGAAATATCTAACCAAAATTTAGACTCTGAAGAGACTTGTATTATGTTGTTTAGCAACATTAACAATTAAAAGATCATTAGAGATTTTTTCCTCATTTACTCTTCCTACATTGTGTTCGTGAAGGTTAGTCATCCAGTTCATGGTATATCCAAAATAAACACAAAAATAAGCTGAATCAGTGGTAACTGGACTTGTCTTGATGGCCACATGGGCAACACCCACAGATCTGTGGGTGTTGCCCATGTAGCTTTTATTAGGAAAGGAAAACGGGCTCAGTTTGTATAGTTGGATGAAACTTCTTCACGAAACCCTACTTTTATCCTACGTTCAAGATTTTGGATTTCGTGGCAAAATGCTTTCATCTCAAGCCAGCGTGACTTTAAAACTGTAGCTGACAAAACAATCTCATTGCAGGGTCTTTGTTCTAGACCTTTCAATTACATCTCATTATCTTGATCTTCAGATTTTGTGTTATGGTAGATAGACTCGTCACCTGTTGTTTACCGCACATGAATGGTAGATGTTCATATTTTAGTTTTTATGAGCAATACTCATCCATGTTGTCTTATTGAAACTTCATTCTTTCATTTGGTAACGTCAAATAGTTGATAAAGCTGGCTTGTGTGCGTTTTCTTGTGTCATAAAAAAGTGATTAACTGTCATGTTTTTCAGGCTCTTTGAGATCATAGCGTATTTATGAGGAAATAAGTCTCAAGAAACCACTGAGTGTAGTGAGGGATTGACTGGACAAAGAAAGCTTCTGCTGAAGCACATGTAAAATCATTCATAGCCAATGTTGCCATCAAACTTCTATGCTCTTCTTTTTAATTTTTGAGCTAAAATGACTCCCTCCTCTCTAATGATTGTTTTATATTCTGTTTGAGTGCTTTATACAGTCATGCTCCCTTTTTCCCTTCCTGAATTCTATTACTGCTGCTCCCACAACTACCCAGTTATTCTTCAGGGATCAATAAAGTTTCATCTAATCTAATCCAACTGAGATGTTTGCCCTGACTATGCCTTTGTAAGCAAGACGCAGTTGAGGGAAAACAACAGATGTTGATCTGTAATGGTTTATAGTCACAGCAGATCAGCAGAGTTAACACAAAATATTGCAATATCCTGCGACTACAATATCCTGATTGCACCAAAAATCTTTACAACATAGATGCATTGAATGTTATGTGGATGAGCTAGTATGAGCCAATACAGTCTATTTTCTCCAACCATTTTGAGCCCAGTCACACAGATGGGGTTTCCTCCACTTTTGGTGGGTTTCATTTTGCACCTTTAGAGAAAGAGAAAAGCTTTAACATCTTGATGTTCCTCAGTACAGGAACACTTCATCACCTAAAACACCTAAAAAAGTCATACCCAAAGTAAATTTAAAGCTGTTCTTGAACCATTTGGAGTATAGGCATGTTTTTTTTAACACATTTGCTTCCCAACAGTTAGAATTTGTCTAGGTGCTACATGGCCCTTGGGTTATAGGGGTTTGAATACACTAAAAAAGAAGGATTTATGGTAAATGGTAAATGGCCTTGCTTTTATGTAGCGCTTTTCTACCTATTGGTACTCAAAGCGCTTTACAGTCACAGACACATCTAATGAAAGGTTACACTTGGAGCTGTCCCACATCTATATACACTTTCAGTATTATATACAACGATGAACTCAAACATAAACATATTTTTTCTGTAAACAAAGCAATACTTAAGAGTACAAACAAGTAATATGAATTTATAGGGAAAAAAAACAATCAATATTGCAGCGTAAATATTCCAACATGGCTTCCTTGCGCACGTATTTCCACTTATCAGTCTGCATTACCATAATAAAACCAATGAGAACTAGGACCAGGGGACGCGTTAACCGAACATTTTCTGTCACGGACCGTTTTTTTAAAACTGTGATGGAAAAAACGGAAAGCCAACTGTCATTTTCACAGATTGCAATTCACACCCCTGACCACTTGGTGGCGAGTGACATTATTAATTGTCTCTCATCTCTAATTGAAGTTTGCATTCCAAACATCGCAGAACTTTTGTCGGTGGACGATTTCCTGGTACACCGATTACACTGATGCACACGTCGGCTAACGGCTACCAAAATGGAGGAATCGGATGAAAGCACATTAATAGGACTAATGGAAGGCAAATTTAAAAAAAAACAAAAAACCTGATGGAAGCCTTGATAAAAGTGGGGTTTTGTGCAAATTGTGCAAAAAGAGTTCAACCCTACGGTGCCATCTAAGAGCTGTTAGTGCTAGCAGTCCCGGTCCGAGTACGGACAAGACAGTGGTGTCAGTATCTGGACTATTACAGTGCGTTTAGTCTCATTATTGGTTGGTGATCAGAGCCTGGGACAGGTCCTTGTGTTCTGTTTCAGACAAGAACTCAAAGACTCTTTTGAGTGATGCTAATGGCTAGCATGACAGCGCTGCTTTCCAGTGAAGTTACAATTTGTAAGCATTTTGTTTTTGTGCTGATAAAGCTAAAAAACTAAACTACGTAGATTTCTTGAAATTTCGTGAAATGTACACAAAAGTTGCAGAAATAATATTTCCATTCCAGTCACTAAACATTTAATCTTTGATTAAAGTTATCTGAAGGATTATTCGACTAGTCAGAAAATATTTGATTTGAAATAAAAGTTTCACCGGTTCAAATCCATGGGCCTGCTGGCCTTTCTGTGTGGAGTTTGCATGTTCTCCCTGTGTCTGCGTGGGTTCTCTCCGGGTACTCCAGCTTCCTCCCACCATCCATAGATATGCTCATTAGGTTCATTGGTGATTCTAAATTGGCTGTAGGTGTGAATGTGAGTGTGAATGGTTGTCTGCATCTCTGTGTTAGCCCTGTGATGGACTGGAGACCTGTCCAGGGTGCACCCCAGCCTCTCGCCCGATGACAGCTGGGATAGGCTCCAGCAGACCCCCGCGACCCTTAACAGGAATAAGCGGGTACAGAAGACGAATGAATGAATGAATGAATGAAATAAAAGTTTAAGCATTTCTTTCAAAAAAATCTACAGTACCATAATCAATATATTGCTCTGAGAGGAATGAGGGTCCAGCACTTATTTTTAAAAATGGTGCTTTTGCTGACACCATTAAGGCTGTTCTGCTCTTTCCTGAGTAATTTTGTCGTTCACTGGTCATTCTCTGTGTGCTAATAGGGACATTATATTGATTTATATTGTATTTAGCCTTTTGATACGCAGCTCAGCCAATAATTATGGATTATTGGTTA
>JASGAT010398022.1:0-23041 GCA_030220025.1 Chelon auratus
ATGGCTGCTGCCATCAAGGAGTGTCATTGCTATGGGGTGGGGGTGCCTGGTCTGGTCTAGGTGGGTGCTACATGTCTAAGTAGCATCCACACCAATGAATGCCACATCCACAGATTTCCCATTGAATTGTCACAAGATGGTCAATGTTATTTACTTCTACTGTCAGTGGTTTTAATGTTGTGGTTGATCAGTGTATGCTAAGCAAATTACAATAAGCATTAGTTCATGTACACTATGTTGCATGTGTGAGTGGAATCTAGTTTTACAATATGTCTGAGGAAAATGAACTTCTGAACTCTTGACGCCAACAGCTGCCCAGCAACAGAGCTCTCATTTATTACAGCTGATTTAATTTTATTTCCTTTACTGATACCTCATGTGGAAAGTCTTTCTTTTGCATTTAACTCATCCATTCATTCAACACTGCTCTGTGTGGCTCGCAGGGAGTGGTTTGAGTGTTGCACTAGGGGGATGTGGACCTGTGATCTTACAGTACCAAAGCTCCACTGCACAAAAAGTTCAATTTTCCCTCCCGAAACAAACCTGGGATCAAACCAAGGACCTTTATATCTTGAGTGTAACTCCCTCCCATGAGACATTTCAGCATGACGCGATGACTAGAACACTAAGCATTTTGTCTACACGACTTCCCACAGACCAGTGAAGCACAGTTTATCTTAGGTGCAGCTGGAAGGTCGATTTAGGCCGGTGAAATGTGATTTCTGCTGCGCAGTAGGCATCGCTAGGTAACTAGAGAGTCTAGAGGGAGAGCCCATTGTATTTATACCCAGGAAATAACAGCAGACATCACTAACACAGAGACACTTGGATTTTTAACTGTCAACTCTGTGATTTACTAGACATTAATTACCTTCACCATGTCTGTTTTTTTATTTGGCTTCATTAGGAATCTTCTTTCGGCCCAGAGTTACTGTCACCATAGTACAGTCGGACTGCAAAAAAAAGTCCCTGATGTCATGCAGGCGGCTGCCGGATGGCGTCAGAGTCCTAATTAAAGTTATAAATTCACATTAGAACAATGGCAGACTAATAAAGCCGATTTAATGCGGGAGCGAAGAGGGCCTTGGTTTTGTTTTCTTAAGCTCCTGGTTTAAGCCGGGCCAGCAGGGGAGGATGCAGTGACTTGATTTTTTTTAATGCTTTCTGGGCCAAGAACACTGTTTTTTAATTTTTTTATTCCATTGGCTTGGGGTAACTATATTATAGCTTAAATTTACAAATACAAGCTGAACTTTCCTAGGCACTGTTCCCTTCAGAATTTGCTCTTGCCAGTTTGGAAAAAAAATAAAGCAAGGACGCTCAATTTTTCCATTAAAACCAATACGGTATCATTACTGTCAGAGGATTTTTATTTTTTTTACCCTGCCTGTTCACAAGTAAACTGGCCCTAGGAAACAGAAACACAGAAAATGTTTTTTAAATACACTCAAATGACGTGGTAATCTTCTTTATCAACCGCATGACTCATTGTAGGCCCCGTAGCGAACTTGCTGATTTGGATCGGGTGGCTGTGATGGTTCAAGTTTGCTTTGGCATCGATACTTGGGAGTGTTTTGAGGTCATTCGCAACACTTAAGAATATGAAGAATAACCATATAATAGGTGTTTACAGCACAATGTGTGTGGAAATATATGACTTGATTTGGGATGCAGCGAGAAGATGGCAACTTCTGCTCGTTTGAAGACACTGAAGGACTTCCACTTCCCAACCATGAACTTAACTCGGCCAGGTCAATTTCTCCAACCATCACATACAGAAACTTTATTTTCAACACAAAGGCACGTGCGCATTATCTCAAATTTGTGCACGCAGGCACACCTACACACAGTTTCTCTTTTTCTCCCCTGCAGAGATACATTAGCAATACGTCTAAAGCAATCAAACTTCCCATTTTTCAGAGCTGCAGCAGTTCCACGGGGTGCGCCGCTTCGAGCTGGAACGCTCCTGCTGCTTCAGCGCCCTGCTGCTGGACGAGGAGAGGGGACGCCTGTTCGTGGGGGCCAAGAACTTCCTGCTGTCGCTGTCTTTGGACAACATCGCCAAGCAGGAACACAAGGTCGGGCCAGAAACGCTGCCCCGGCCGAACTCGTAGAGCTGTAAACTGTGTCGGGGCTGTGTGAGGGGTTTGTTGATCGATTCTAATTTACTGCTGCTGAGGTTTCAACACTTTCAGCACTCCCTGTTATTGGACTGGAGGACATGTTTGAAATTCCCAAGAGCTCAGTTGTTGTTTTTTTGTCTTCCAATAAGAGAAGTAGTATTATATTAACTATATCCTCTATGGCACAACGCTGCATCCAATACAAGATATACAACCTTATATGCAATCTTACGTAATTTAAAATATTACTGTGGGTTGTATTACAGCAATAATACTGGCAACAAGAGGGGGGNATTTACAACCAGTGACTCACTGTTTTGGACCTTTAGAAATTATAGAAATAGAGAATTTCAGAATATGGAAAATCCTTGCACACATGAGTCTACTGAAGTTTGTGACCTTGGAGGATAAAGGAAAAGAAATGTGGGATGATCAGAGAAAGGTAGGGCGTCAAAGAGCTGGCCGGAGATGAAAATGGTTTTGACTGAATCCTTTCATTAGAGTATGTGATAGTCCACTCTTTTGGGATGAAGAGGTGCACCTCCACTGGCCTGAAGGTCCGCACAGGAGTACAGAGTATATACACACACAAGCAGGAGACGGAGATAAAACTGCACAAGCGAACGAATGCTCTACCGAAAAACATCTGTGCACAGCTGTTTGTAGTAAATTACATGTTTGTTGCGTTAGATCTGAAACCTCTGTTGGTTTTTAGATATACGGCAGAGTTTGATTTATGACTTGGGTGTGCAAGATTCACCATAGTGGAAGCTGTTTTTCCAATGTGGTTGGTGGGTGGGGGTGGGGTGGGATGAAGAGGTTAGAAGAGAAGGGGGAGAACAGACAGAAGTAGAAGAAAGAGAAGCAAGTGAGCTGAGTGAAAGAATCAGATTCTTGTGTTATGTGAAGCACAGTGCCTTGCTCAAGAGCTTTAAATTGTGATATTCTAATTGTTTTAAGGATCATGAAGGATTCATATCTTTTGGGGAGATTTATATGAACCAAAACTTAACTAAATGCTAAATGCTAACAGAATTTCTTGTTTCAGATCTACTGGCCTGCTCCAGTCGACTGGAGGGAGGAGTGCAACTGGGCTGGAAAGGATATCACTGTGAGTCTCTTTACACCTTATCTCATGTTTTCTTTCCCATTTCCTTTTTTCACTTTTGTTATAAAGTGATACAATTCTATGGAAGTCCTGTATAAAAAAAATATACGAATTAAATCCGGGCCAAATATTTTGTCCCAGAAAAAAGATGGAGACCCCAAGTTATCACCCAAACAGACCTACAGCATAATTACTTCCTGTTTCAAACCCGTTTAAGCCTCAAATAAACTTCTAATCAGCCCTCAGACATGATCATACTCTGAAATGAAAGGGCCCCAGAGGTAACCGTCCACTCCCGCCCAGCCCGACACAATGGTACCTTTTGATCCGCTGCAGTCATGGGAGTCATCACAAGGCAGGAACGCCGCATTCAAACAGACAGCGTGTAATAATAGGTGCAGCGCTCCCACTTTTTGGGACCTGCCGTGCGGTGAGATCACTTCCTCAGAAATCTGTTTGACTTAAAATTCCCATCTGGCCCTGGACATTCATTTCATTATTTTATTTTGTCCCTTTGTGCACCGTTATAACCGGATTTCTTTTGGCTTTATGCAATAATTTAATTTCTTTTTAAAAAGGTCATATAAATTTAAAGAAATTGGGGAAAACCCATTGAGCACATGATGGCCCCAGAAGAAATGTATTAGTTATATTGAACCTTTGACATGATAGAAGCACTTTAAAATGGTGCATTGTTTAATACTTTAACTGCTTACAGTAATTGCACTGTAAAACATTACAGCCCCATTAAGTTATGTGAACATTTTTCTTCTTTAAGTCCAATCGTAATGACAAGTTTTTGATATTGAACCCAATTTAATAAGTTTACTCAACTTAAACTTAATTTAATCCATTGTCTTGACTTCTTGCGAGTTTCGTCTGTGTGGTCAATGTTTGCATTGAACTCACCTTTAAGTTTTGAGTCAGAAAAAGTAATGGAGGACACGGTATTACAATGCCAACAAAAATATTGGCACCATAAGTGTAATGGATAGGTGGATCTTAGAAGCCATTTCTCTGCCAGGAATAAATCTCAAAGTGTCTGTTTTTGGTGGATCAGATTTTAATTTCCTTGTCTCTAAGCGACTTAAATAAAATAAATGTTAAATTTCTGATTGAACAAGGTGTGAGCTGAATCTGTCCGTAGTTTAAGTTAACTTTAAAACTAGCCATTAGTCGCCAAGAGGAGAAATTTAAGCAGAAACTAAAGCGTTAGGGAATCGTAAGTTCATTTGACAAGATAAAATGAGTTTTATTCGATGGATAATTTAACCTAATAAGTTGTTTTAACTCATAGAATCAAGTTGAAACAAGAAATTATCATTAGTTATAATGATATGTAAGTTTACTCACATTTTAAAGGCAGCAGGTGAACTTTCCTTTTCCAAGTTTTACTGAACTTAATTGTTTTACAGTGCACTTCCAATAGAAGATGGGAAAATGTAATCACTGATGTGCTGTAAGCAAACATGCGTACGTTGAATTAGGCTGCAGAACATGTTAGTTAATTGTATTAATAGAGAACGACTGAGGTTTAATGAGAGTGTCGTGAACGGCTATAACAATGAACTACAGACCGGCCATATAAAAGGAAAATTTGATTTAATCCTGTTTTGATTCTGATTTGATTCCATACGCAGATTCTACATAAATTAACTTGTGATGCTCACAGGAAAAACATAAGACATAAGGAACCCTCATCGCTCCCTTGGTCTTAATTCCCGACTGCCAAAAAGAGTTCCAAAATAAAAAATGTCTATTTTGATGAGCAGTAGTGCCTTTAGTTTCTAAGAATACGCTGGGTAAATACTGTATGTGGTGATTATGTGTCTAAATGTGATGTTGTGAATGAAGCCTGGCTGGAGTAGGCTTAGCCTCACTGACCGACATGTAAAGGGCCACGAGAGCCTGCAGACCACCCAGACTCACGCACGATCAGCGCTTTACGTTGGTGTCTATTAGCAAAACCGTAACGTCCCATCAGCGCGCGCAGACGTGCCACAAATTTGTCTGCGTGTACTGTATTTAATCTCGTGTGTTTGACAGTGAGCATGTACATTTATTCATGTTTATGTACATAGCCAATGTGTGTGTGTATAAAACAAACCCTTCATCAGTGTGATTACACAGCTGTAGCAGACAGACAACGGGCTCCATTCATACAAAAGGCCCGGAGCTCCGGTTTCACCTGACCGGCAGACTGTCTGCATGTGTGTGTTCAGGTTTCTGTGTGTGAGAGTGACAGTGGAGACGGTGAGCGGTGATGAGAGTCACTGAAATTGCTCCAAAGGAAAGAGAAAGATAAGAAAAGAAAGGAAAATTTTTGAGTTTTGAAGTATTTTCTTTCCCTCTGCTATCTGTTATCCCTGTGTCCCTGGCCTTGGAAATGTTATTTTTAGCCTTTGTTAAACACTCCTACTCTCACTTTTCTTTCCTGGGTGAAATCTCAACCCACACACTGAGAACTGAGCTGACCCTCACACAGTTGACCCTAATTACAGAGGTGTGTTTCTCTATGGGATGAGGCTGATCGCTCGCCCCCCGCCCTCTGGATCTGCTAATCTTCCTCTCCCCTCTCTTTCAGTTTCTATACCCTACACCGCTTCTTCCCTGGGAACCAGAAGTTTCTTGTGATATTTACGACCACCTCAGCCCTTTCATTGTCTTTAAGGACATTTTTTTTTTTGCACCGTTTTTCAGCTTTGTCTTTTAAATCTAAATAGGAGAACTATTACACAATCTCCCTCTTTGCACTCTCATTATCCTCTTCAGTTATGCAAAGCATACTGGACACAGTGCTGCCATGACTTCACATTGTATTAATTGCCTTTAAAACATGGATGAATTTCCTAGAAGCTCGAGGTTTGCCTACACCGATCAGCCACAACATTAAAACCACAAAGTAAATAAAACTGACCATCTTGTGACAATTCAGTGTTCTGCTGGGAAACCTTTGGACCTGGCATTCATTCATGTGTAACTTAGACTTGTAGCATCTAGTCCAGACCAGGCACCCTTCCCCAGGTGGCACACACAAAAACGCTTTAGGAACAACTCAAAAAACACGAAGAACAGCACAAGGTGTTGACCTGGCCTCCAAATTCACTAGATCCCAAACTGATCAAGTATCTGTGGGATGATCCACAGTGGAGGCCCCTCCCCTCAAAGGCCCCCCACTAACAATATTGTGTTGCCAGACACCACAGGACACCCTCAGAAGTCACATGAGTCATAATGTTGTGCCTGATCGGTGCATATGCTCCAGTGTGCAAAGTTTTAAAGTGGGAAGCCATAATGAGTTGTAGTTTGCCAGATATTCATATAGTCCTCGTCAGCATGGCTCTAGATGCTCCCAAATACACTCTGCGTGCTGCATTTTCAAGTGTAAGTCAAATAAATTAATCGCTTCGCTACCTCTCACAAAAAAAAAAAAAAAATCAGTTCTCCGGTAAAGTTGACCACATCACAGGAACTCAACAAATATACATACAAGGCAGGTGATGCATGGGCTTAACAAAGCAACCGCATAAGTGGCCAGCAGTAAACACCTCATCGCTCACACGGGCGTGCACACGCCACAGGAAAGCCAGAAAACATGCACACGGACACACCAATACAAACACAGACACATGCACATAAACACAGTCAGACAGTGGCGGTAAACAGTCCACAGTTCACCCAGACGCTCTGTCTGACTCAGCATCGAGGCGTCACCGTAAAACGAAACGATAGATAGTGAGTTTGTGCTGTCATCTAAAGCGCCCTGTTTCCTGGTTATTATGAAAGACAGAAAAAGTGCTGAATCATCATGTCGAAATGATAAATACGAATTATTTTTGGTACAATCTGTCAAAATCCTTTTGTAACTTTAAAACGTCTCTCAAATATCAGGCGTAATTTACAGTTTTATGATCCATCAGCCAATAATTGTGTTTGCAGAGTATCTTAAAAGCAGAATTCTACCTGCTAGACAATGAATTTCATGCTAATCCAGCCAAGTCTCAGACTAACCAACCAACATATCACCATTTATAGATTTATAATGTGTGGATCGGATGCACATCTGCTCTGTTCACATACTCCCAGCAAATGTGCACAATATAAAATGAACTAGTCACACTGGACAGCACAGAATAATTTAATTAGTTTTAATTAACTAAACCTTCACTGGCCACTAAGTAAATGCAGTAACAAATAATGGGACGCGGTTGAAAATCAAGAAATAAAGTCATTTGCCTTTGTAATCATTGTGTAGATATCTCAGTTCTTGTCAGAGTATGAGTCTGTAACGCTCCACTTGGATATTCATTTGTGTACCAACCAATGAATGGAAGCAAATCTGGCTTCTAGGCTATAGATATATGGTAATTCACTTTAACACATAGGAACTCAACGGCATCTGTACAATTTGTAGAAGGACAGAGTACAGGAATTAGGTGCATTCCAGGAGAAAATGCTACTATACATCCTGCTAAGCACAACTAATCAAAGGCATTCCTGAGCTATTACACTGTGCTGTTTTGTGTATCTAATGGACATCTACTGTGTACCTCCATTCCAGTCCAGTCAAACCCTGTCAGCCATTAACTTTAATAAAGTCTGAGAGCAAAGAGTCATTCGCAACCTTTGCTCTGAGACATGAAAAATACCACTGTAATGATGCAATATATGTCAGGTCAAAGCTTTATAAATCTCTGCAAAGCTAAATAAATCGTATTTTTCATTTTGCTTTGGTATTAGAAGATATTTCTTGACAAAATCCTTGAAGTGTATGCGAGACAGAAAGACGTAGGTGTAGTGGGTGGTGAAGTAGCTAAAGGAGATGACAGACAGTGGCTGAAATAACAAACAGTTAGATCAGGTTAATCATCTTCAGAATAGAAAAAGAACTAAGAGGAAAAAGGGGAGAAGGACGTCAGCATCAGAACAATGCAGCTTTATAGAACGAGATGGCAAGACGTAAAGCTCGGGCGGCACTGAGGTCACAGTCTCTGTTTTGCTCACACTGTTTCGACTAATGAGTCAGTAGTAGGTCAAAGGTCGGCCGGTGAACCCTTAAACGCCCCAACAGCAACACACTGACTCTCTCACACACACACTGAGGAAGTGTGATTGCCGGCGTAATTCACCTTCCTTGTTCTCCTCGTTCCTTTCAAGGTCTTTCAAGCATCCTTTCCGTACCCTCCCGGCTCTCTTTTGTCACATCAAAGAATTTACTTTGTCAAACTGTGACTCCTTCACCTTTATCTGCCCCCTGACACACACACACACACACACACACACACAGACTGACCAAAAATGGACTAATGTTTCTGGTCATTTGGAAGACACAAGACTCCAATAAAGCGTGTTCTTTAATTTAGAAAATGCCAAAAAGGGGCCAGTGACCCTGACCCACATCCAAACATCAAACAGGAAACCTCTGTAGCCTGCAGCTGTGAATTAGAACTTCCTTTATCTGTATAAGAATATATAAATGTTATGGAAAAATATTGTATATAGAAGTGAAGTTTGTGATAATGAACAACTTTAAACTGTCTGGATGATCCAAACACAGTCCGTGACAGATTGCGATAATGAACAACTGTATCTTCCTGAACCTCCTGTGACCTTCAGGGGGCCCGACAACATTTGTAACTTAATCAACAGACAGATGTTAGTCTGGCTTCTCTGGGGACAATAGAGAAAGGGAGGGATCTTGAGGTTGTACTGATTAGGTGATGAGCCATAATGTAAACGCAGCACAGACAGTCAACTCCATTAGTCCATCTTTTATTATAACACCCTAGGAAAGATGCTAAGCTGCTAATTATGGCATCCACTCTCACTTAAAGGGGCCAGTCACCTCAAAGCCATGCATCTGGAGATCAGACAGAAAGTGTGCTATCGGTTCTCTTAGTGTACAGTAAATCTTTTTCCAGCAGTCTCTTGAGATGCTGCTTGCCGTAACCCGACTCCCAGATGGACAGATGTGTCTGTGGGTCAATAACAGGCTGTCCTGATGAAGCAGATAGGGAAGAGAAAGAAGCCAGGAAGCTGAAAACAGACCGTGAAGGAGTACAAAGTAATAGAATATGTTGATTAAATGCTCTAGTTAACGGTTCAAAAGCAAATTTCCAAAATACTTCATGGAAATGTTATTTCAGTGAATAAAGGACAATGAAATAATAAAATTTAAATGAGAATAAATGAATAAATACCACATTTGAAAAAAAAATAAAATAATGTAATTAAATAGGATAGTTGATATTTCACAGTTGTGGAGCTTTTGCACAAAGGGCCCCCACCACCATCTTTCTCAATCTTGGCCCCTGGGACTGGGGAGCAACAGCTGGTCTGCAGATCAATAAGATAATCTAAGACGGGACAAAGATGCTGGATTTAAAAATGAGCTCTAAATGCATCTCAGGTTCAACTTATCATCATAAAGCAAATACTCTAAGGAAATGTTCCGTCGGTTGTTGTTGCAGAAGCAGTTTGACATGTTGGGGAAAGAGGCCCCTGTGCTCATGGAGGTTCACATCATCGTTTTATGTCCCTACGAACACAAAAACCTCAGGCATGTGAGCGCTCAGCCAGGACACAAAGGCTGTCACAACAGTGTGCCGGGAATGGAGCTCAGGATTTGACAGAGGAGCTATGTGTGGAATGTACCATCACCAAACCAAAAGACTGAAAGTCAACGATTGGCATAACATAGTTAACAGTAAACAAAACAGCTCTGAATATGCAGCAGATGCATTTTTCATGCAACGATTGTATTCCTGCAGGGTGAAGCATGAGTTACATCATGCATTGTTTTGTTTTTTTTTTCCATTCTTTAACCGACACTGTGCCACTGTGTGTGTTTCTTTCAGTCCGATTGTGTGAACTATGTGAAGATTGTGCACCACTTCAACCGCACCCACTTATATGCCTGCGGAACCGGAGCCTTCCATCCCACCTGTGCTTTTGTAGAGGTGGGACACAGGATGGAGGTGAGGAAAGAGCAAAACAAGTCCAACACAAACCTACTGTTTGTATAGTTCACTAGCAAGACCACACATCAGTACCTGCAAAGAAGTTTATTTTGAGGTTAAGGGGAGGGAAATGTAGGGGATGGGAGAGGGGTTGAGGGGATGGGATGAAGGTGTCGAGGGGATGGGATGAAGGAAGCTGTGGAAGGAGTTCTCTGGAAGCTTTGGCTCTGGACTTGAACCTAAGCTATATAACTTATTCATGTGCATTGAAGGCACAACTTATTTTGCATGATTGCAATAACAATGATTTAAAAAAATACATGTTATTCAAACTCAGACATGCACAAACTGTGTCCCATTGACTAGCAGTTTACATTCTGTTTAATATAAATGAGAACATAGCAAGATGGCATCTACAAGAAAGAACCTCCACACTCGAAGTTTAATTTGTACAAAGATGTGAACGACGACATCTGATATCCAGCTGTTACTCTGTTACGCTTTAAAACCTTAGCAAAACAAACCTGACTCGAGTCAATCTGTAGTCTGGAGCGGTGCTGCGCCAAAGGTAAAGGTGAAGGTAAATTAGTCCCAGAGAAAGCCATCGTGCTTAGCTCAGCTTCCTGCTCTTTAAATTAGTCTGGAGTTCCTCGTGCTGCCAAAAATCTCCAACCTCAGATTTCAACCCCCGAAATCACCGACCGTGACGGGACACGGGCCGATATTCGATCTCACATTTCATCCGTTTCTTTCCGTCCTCGCTCTCCATCAGGACCATGTGTTCAGGATTGACCCCTCGAAGGTGGAGGACGGGAAAGGGAAGAGTCCGTATGATCCCCGACACAATGCTGCGTCTGTTCTCGTCGGTAACTGAACTCCTGATTTAGAAGTGCATAATTACAAATGTATTGCTGTTGTGTTTATTTTGTGCTCTACTTTAATCTTTATAGTCTCATTACCAGTCAGAGTCACTGATTAAATCTGTCTCGCAGGTGATGAGCTATACGCAGGGGTGGCTACAGACCTGATGGGACGGGACTTCACTATTTTTAGAAGCCTGGGGAAGCGGCCCTCCATCCGCACAGAACAGCACGACTCACGTTGGCTCAACGGTGAGGTTAAACATGATAATAAGTCCTGTCCACTCCTTACAGGAGAAAAGGCCTTTACTTACAACCGACACCGTTTTTCTTTGATTCCATCCACCAGAACCAAAGTTTGTTGGTTCCTTTTGGGTCCCTGAAAGCGAGAACCCCGACGATGACAAGGTCTTTTTCTTCTTCCGGGAGACGGCGGTCGAGGCTCAAGGGTTGGGAAAGTCCACCTACTCCAGAATCGGACAGCTGTGCAGGGTGAAAGATTGTTTAATCTCTAGACAAACTGACAGTGTTTCTAACAGGTATTCAAAGTGCTTTAATGTCCTGGTAATGTTCTGTCTCGAATCAGAATGACATGGGTGGTCAGCGGAGTCTGGTGAACAAGTGGACAACATTCCTCAAGACCCGTCTGATCTGTTCTGTGCCTGGAGCCGATGGGAGCGACACATACTTTGACGAGCTGCGTAAGTCCTGTAAACCAAGTTGGCGGCTCGAATACTGTACTGTATCAGCTGATTTATGACTGAAAATAATAAATGTGATGCCAGAAAAGCGATGGACGAAATGAAGGCCCTGCGGGATACCCAAGTAAATCTCAGAAAGTTGACTTTTTACCTCATCTTTGCTCTACTTTCCCATCAATGCCGTCCCGATTTCCGGCACTGTCGCTCCAAAATATTCTGCTGTATGATTTTGCTTTTTGGAAAACAGAAAAATATTGGTTTCCTCCAACCCTTACTTATGAGACAGAGACTTATTCTGTTGGAGCACATGGTGAGAAAAAGTGGAGGAAAGCATAATAAATGAACCAGGATTTCTGACCTCAGTTGTAGATTACCATTCAGTCCCACATTCCTGCAGACCTGGAGCGAGCATGACTGAGAGATTAATTGGAAATACATTCTGGCCTTATCCTAAGTCACTGTTTTTGCTGTGAGGTTATATGTTGCAGTCTCGTCTCTGTTGAGTCCTCCCACGACAAAAATAAATAATGTGTTTTCGTTAACTAGAGTCCTGAAGTGAGGCGGGATTTACGAAAGCGTGGCTGGCGGTTAGACACAGATTCACAGAAATTTAACTAAGAGATTGTCCAGAGTCAACATTTTCACACATAAATACATCAATTAAGAAATGAAACTGTTGAAAAGTCTACAACAACAATTGTAAATCATATTTCTTTGGCTCCGCACAAAAAGGGCCGTTTGGTGACCCTGAACAGTTGGTGTCCTTGATTAGCACCTACAACAAGGCATGGTGTGTTCACCAAGCTGCTGAGTTTGCTCAACAGAGCAATAGCAGGGAAGTAAAAAGATACTGTGTTATTTTAGCCTTTCATTAACCACAGCACAGAGCATTTCATTAGCTAGATAAAGTTTGTGAGGCTAAACAAGACCAGTAACAGGCCTTTACTCATCCACCGTGTGTTGCCCCGCTATGCAGAAGCGCACCAATGTCTCACAGCAAGAAGGTTCTGGGTTCTAATCCATCGGCCTTTCTATGTGGAGTTTGTATGTTATCCCTGTGTCTGCATGGGTTCTCTCCAGGTACTCCAGCTTCCTCCCACCGCCCAAAGACATGTTCGTTAGGTTGATTGGTGATTCTAAATTGTCCGAGTGTGAATGGTTGTCCGTCTCTCTGCGTAAGCCCTGCGATAGACTGGAGACCTGTCCAGGGTGTACCCCGCCTCTCGCCCCAATGACATCTGGGATAGGCTCCAGCGGTAGAGCTATTATTAATGAATCATGAAATGAACGGAGGATGCCTGGTCTGAACGCCTTCCAGTGCTGTGGAGTCATGTGGTTTGCACAGCAGCTGCAACTGCTGTTCCAGCTCTGTGTCAAGATGTTTCCGATAGACCTCCCTCAACCATTTCATTCATATCCGTCGGCCACAACGTGATCCGTCTTTGTGCTCTTCTCACGACGCAGTGAAAGGTTAACTAAGTAGAAGAATTTGTCCAAACTCCAAGCCCACCTTAGGCTACATCTACTACATTGTCCCTCTGGTGGACAATGAGTCTTTTATCTCGACCATGAGTTTTCCAATCACACCTGAGGCCAAATATGTTGTCATTTGAACCAGTTATTCATCCAAAATACATGCACTTTTTAGCAGGTTGGTACTAGTGAGCCTACTTTTCATTACGTGTCAAGACTTCACAGGTGAAACTAAGTATTATGAGATTAACTTTTGTTAAAAATGTATTTAACCAAGATGCAGGGTTTTTAGTTACATGTCATGACCCCCAGTTATCAGAAACATGTCTCTTTAAAGTAGTTAGACATGGCTGTAGGGCTTTGTTTATCTTTCTCTCAACCTTTGACCTCTGGACTACCGCCACCTGACCCAAGTGCATATGTGTGTCCGTCCTCAGGCGACGTGTTCCTGCTACAGACGAGAGACAGAAAGAACCCTCTGGTCTATACCGTCTTCTCTACTTCCAGGTCAGAGAGTGTTCACATTATGTGTGTGTGTGTGTGTGTGTGTGTTTATGATATGCTTGGGTTTGCCTGATCTAACCAGCACCTCCTGTCCCCCAGCAGCAGTGTATTTAAAGGCTCAGCTGTGTGTCTCTACTCCATGAATGACATCCGGAGGGCCTTCCTGGGGCCCTTCGCTCACAAAGAGGGTCCCAACTACCAGTGGGTCCCCTTCCAGGGAAAAGTCCCCTATCCACGCCCAGGAATGGTATGTGAATGACCTTAACGGCTCATCAATAGAGCAGTGTCAAGACTTTGTAAGTGAAATGCAACCTAGTAAATGTACACAAGTAGACAATTTGTGTACATTTTCCACTTTTTACTACCAATTAATACCCATTTTTCCACACGGAGTACCACATTTATTTCATTCTTAAGCAAGTTCAGAAAGTAAAGTCTGCAGAAAAAGAAAACAAATCTGTGATTCAAATAAAACATAATGGACTACTCTAACACCACAGTAATCTCACGTAATATCCTTGTGATCCAGGTCTTATAGGCGCTTCCTAGGAGTACTCAGACCTCATTTTCCTTTCGTAAAACCTCTCCTCAGTCCTCCCAATCAATAGGTGCTTACATTCCGCTAAGCACACAAGTGTAGCGTCAGCAGGATTCGTCATGCAGACCTTCGGCTGTTACTGCCACGGCAGAACAATCCCCATTGTATGGCTGCAGAATAGTTAATTGTATTTAGCCTACAGTAAACTCTCCCTCACGCCATCCTCACCTCACTGGCTTGTAAAATTAGCAGAACGAATCAGGTTTTTAAGAAAGCGGCCGGCCGTGCAGGAAATTATGCAAAACTGCACATCATGCAGATTCAACATAAAATGCATAAACCAGATGGAACTTCATGAATACATAGACTGAACTACTTTACATTAATAAAAAGAAAACTTGCAATGATTTTTTTTTTTTTTTTTTAAGTATAGATACCACTTGATTTTAAAGTACATTTTGCCATTCTTTAAATCCATGCATGGCATTTTAATTAGAGACTAAGACTGGACTCTGACCTGGAGTAAATCTCACTCAAGTCCTTGAGAAGCATCATGCCATAATCACCTCCCTGCAGCCCGCTGTGGCTTTGTGCATTTAATGCCAGCTAAAAATACTGATGAGTCAGACTTTTTAATACAGTTTGCATGCATAAAGACACAAGTAATTTACTCATCAGAGCCATTATGGTACAACTGAATCCAGACAAAGTAAAGTTTTTACTCAGTTGGTCTCTCCTTTGTGAATATAAGGACTTTGCAGCTGTAATATTGCAAAGTCTCAAAGTGTGTTATTAAACTAATTTCAGTTATGATTTTTGTACAATCTGTGTTTTAATGTTTTAAGTTGACTCGCTTCACCAAAGTTCCCCTTAACTGAATACCAAAACTTTGCTCAACTGCCCTCCGTTAGTGTCCCAGCAAGACATTCGGCAGCTTCGAGTCCACAAAGGGCTTCCCAGACGACGTGATCCAGTTCGCCCGTCACCACCCGCTCATGTATAACCCGGTCTACCCCATGAGCCGGCGGCCCATCTTCGTCAGGACCAACGTGGACTACAGCTTCACGCAGATCGCCGTGGACAGGGTCAACGCTGCCGACGGACAATATGATGTCATGTTCATTGGCACAGGTGAATGGGCCATTTTGACTTTAAACTCCCAGACTCAGGTTTACATTTAATACTGATGCAGTAATGGAATAACATCCTAAAAATGTGTTATTTCAGACAAAGGGACAGTACTGAAGGTGATCAATGTCCCCAAGGAGAGCTGGAACAACATGGAGGAGCTTTTACTGGAAGAGCTGGAGGTTTTCAAAGTAAGACTTCCGTAATGCTAATTTCTTGTAGATAAAATCACTCTTTATACTGTAAATCTGTTTAGGATACACAGCAGTATGGGCATTTAAAAGTGCAAAGTCAGAATCACAGGGGTCTTCAGTTTTGTAATCAATTAGCCTTCTGCCACAAGTAATTGAGGAGTCAAAAGATGATCACCAAGCATAAAATCTGCAAGATCATCTCCCAGCAGCTAGGCCTCAAAGGCAAAATTGCACTGAAGGATGTTTGAACTGAAGAAAGTTGAGATACATCTTGACCAATCTGGATGTTAATGCATGTCAATTAAATGCTGCATCTCCTCTGCTTTTTAGGATGCCTCGTCCATCATCAACATGCAGATCTCCTCAAAACGGGTAAGTTTGCTTTACATGTTAAAAACATGCAATATTCTTTAAGAGATTCTTGATATTTGCAGGTATCAGTTTTATTTTATAAAAACAGTTTAGGTCTGGATTACAACCAAAATGTATCTGCATATTCATTTGCACAGAAATATATTGAATTGACCAACAGGAAAATATGCCGTTGTATGCTATACAGAATCAAAATGTCGTAAAGTTTTGAACTGCATACTTGTCACAGTCACAGTTGGATGGTTAGAGTCATCGTGCAGAAATATCCCAGCTGTTTTTTAACTTGAGCGCATTCCTGAAGCTGAACTATTTCTCTCCACTCTCTGTGTTATCACAGCAACAGCTGTACATTGGCTCCAACACAGGCCTCGCTCAGGTTCCCCTTCACCGCTGCAGTGTGTACGGGAAGGCCTGTGCTGAGTGCTGCCTGGCCCGGGACCCGTACTGCGCCTGGGATGGAACTTCCTGTACTCGCTACCTGCCAAACACAAAGAGGTCTGCGACACAAACACTATGAGACACGCCAGACAACCGCTTGTTACGGGAAAATATGCTAACTTTGTCATGCACTGATCAGCCACAACATTATGACCAGGAGAAGTGAATAACATTGACTATGTTGTGACAAAATAATAGTGTTCTGCTGGGAATGTTTTGGTCCTGGCATTAGACATGTAGCACCCACCTAGACCTAGACCAGGCACCCCCACCCCATAGCAATGACACTCCTTGATGGCAGCAGCCATCCCCAGCAGGATGCAGCCTGACACAGACACACACACAAAAACATGAAGAACAGCACAAGGTGTTAACCTGGCCTCCAAATTCACTAGATCCCAAATTGATCAAGTATCTGTGGGATGATCCACAGAGGCCCCTCCCTCAAAGGCTCCCCCACTAACAACATTCTGTTGCCAGACACCACAGGACACCCTCAGAAGGCCCATGTCCATTCTCTGATGAGTCACAACTGTTTTGGAGGCAACAAGGGAGACCTACACAATATTAGGAAGGTGGTCATAATGTTATGCCTGATTGGTGTACTTCCTAATCTTATACTAAACTGCATAACTCTTCACAGGCGTTTCCGCCGCCAGGACGTAAGGAACGGAGACCCGAACACCCTTTGCTCTGGAGGTAAAATTGCTCTATATTATATCTATTTTTGCAGCATGACGATGTGTCAGGGAAACTTCACTAGTCATGGTTGTTATAAATAAACCACGCGTATATTTAAGTAATAAGAACAAAGCCTCAGTCCGATCCTGCTCTAACTCACTTGGGACTCTTGGCATCCGAAAACCCACTGTCCACATGCCAAAAAATTCAAACTACCCCCTTCTTCACCCCGGATGACCTCTGTCCTGCCAGACTACAATGCCAGCTTTCTGCTGCTACTGCTGCTATCTGTCTTTCTGCCACATAACTGAATCAGGCTAATCGCTCACACTGAAAGAGCTCCTGGTTAATACGATTACATCATGTGGCATGCAAGCCCAGTTGTGTAAAACTAATAAAGGTCGGAGTAATTGTCTCTGATGAGACTGGCATTGCCCCAGAGTGCTGATTGTGGGTCCGGTTGGCAGTTTCGATACCATTGTTCTTCTTGTATTACGTGTAGTGCGGGAGGTTAGGAAATTAATCTCTGCTGTTCTTGATCTCAATAAGTACTTTAATACACATTTGTTGCTAAGATTAAGATTTAGAACAGATCCTGTTAGCAATGTGTACGACTGCCAAGGCAACACATTATTGAAATGCAACTTCTATCATGTGATGAAATGGTCACTTCAAGCCCTTTCTTATTGACAAGTAGTTATCTAGGAGTCATCATTATGAGTGGCTGTTGTGAATTGTCACTAGTGTTGACTAAGGCACCGTTAAAAAAATGTGGTTTACAGTCTTCTTGTGATGCCAGTGCATAAATGATATACTCACGAGCCTAGGAGATGCATCAACAGCATCAACTTAAATTTGTCTATTCTGTCCCATCTTTCCTTGGTTTGTCCATTCTTTCCTTGTCCAATTCCTGTCTTCTGTCTCTGGCCATTTCTACCCTTGTCTTTCTCTCCTGACATCTTTGCCATGTCTTGCCATTTTCTGCACTTCCCAGTCTTGCTCCGTCTTCCCTCACATCCAGAGATAAAGCAGACCTTTAATGTCTTTGTCTCTGCTGCCCCCTGCAGACCACCACAAGCACCGCGTTACGGAGAGGAAGCTGTACGGAGTGGAGGGAAGCAGCACTTTCTTGGAGTGCATCCCCAAATCCCTTCAGGCCAGAGTCACCTGGACCTTCCAGAAACATCCACAGAACCCAAGAGAGGAGGTGAGACACCAGAGAGAGTAATAGAAGAGTAGTTGGGTTTATGTGCGTTTATCATTTTCTGTTACATCAGTTCAGTATAAACCAGGAAAATGCTTTTTATGACTAGAGTGAGCATTGCACAATACGAGTAATGTCAATAACTGATAGGAAAGAAAGGAATAATGCAAGTTCCAAAATCTGATTAAAAATCATTTATATTGCTCTACAATGTCTGTGAAGGTTCTCAGTTATCCAGGTCATGGTATATCCAAAAAAGGTTCAAAAAAAGGCAACTGAACTTAGAGAGTTTTTTGAGAAGTCATTTCACCACTCATCCGAGTAGCTTCTTCAGTTCAGAACTGAACAGTTCAGAAGGAAACGTCTTCTCAAAAAACTCTACAAGTCCAGTTGCCTTTTTTGAACCTTTTTTGGATATTGCTCTACAATGGAAACCTAAGTAGACAGAGCAGCCAACCATGAAGGGTGAAGTTTTAAGTGCAAGTCACTCTTGTATTTACAGCATATAGTTGGGTTCACACCGATCAGCCACAACATTATGACATTATGAAGTGAATAACGTTGACCGTCTTGTGACAATTCAGTGTTCTGCTCTGAAACTTTTGGACCTGGCATTCATTCACGTGGATGTTTCTTAGACTTGTAGCACCCACCTAGACCAGACCAGGTACCCCCACCCCACCCCATGACTAAAGTCATATTTTTGTCTCCCAGGTACGTCTAGATGACCGCATCCTCCAGACGGACAGAGGCCTTCTGATCCGTCGTGTCCTAAAGAGAGACGTCGGCATCTACCAGTGCCACGCCATGGAACATGGCTTCACCCAAACATTGCTCGGCATCACCTTGGAAGTTGTACCCTCAACATCCTCCTCCACTTCCAACATACCCTCTGACGCCCCCGTTCGATTAGAACCCCGCAGCGGAGGCGGGCCCCCGATGACCAATCAAAAGCTTTGGTACCGGGACTTCATGCAGCTGGTGGACCACCCTAACCTGAGCACCGTTGACCAGATTTGCGAGCAAGTTTGGGCGCGCAAGAACGGCGGCAGCGATCAGGCGGAGAAGAGTTTTCCCGCTCAGGCGAAGGACCTCCCGCCTCTGGGCCCCGCCGCCCGCCCGCCCAACAAGAAGTGGAAGCATCTTCAGGAGATAAGGAAGGGGAGAAACCGCCGGACCCACGACGGGAAACCGAACCCTCGGGCGCCACGCAGCGCGGGGGAGTAACAATGTAGACAAAAGGATGGAGGGAGGAAAAGAATGACTGATACGAGAAGAAAGGGTGGGAGGAGTGATAGAAAGAGACTGAGAGACCAAGAACTCATGGAGGTGTTCACACACACACACAGATGCACACATGTACATGAATACACAGACACATGCACACAAACACACACCTCCTCTATTGTGTATATTTACCTATGGATGCCCCCACTATATGGTACCCCCAACCCTGATCCCACTGGCCAGCCCCTGCATGTGCTGCCTTACTGCCCAAATTGATTCTGCACGATCCCTTTACACTGTTCCACTAGAGTAGTCGAGTGTACTAGCAGATATATGTGGTGGAAACCCACTTCTTATCTGTGGGCAATAAACTCACACTCACACGTCATTCCCTTTGCCACTCACTGTATACTAGTTGGAAGGTGGCCTCATAGCACAGGACAGCCACATCTTAAACTTTACACGTGGTTAGTGGGTCACAATATGCACACCTACTCTCGGGACCGCACCACTCAGTAACACAAAAACAAACCACAAAGTTTTGGATTGACTCTCCTCGCGGCTTTTCTTACCCGATTTCATGCCACTGTAGCGAAACGGATGGACTCAAGCGTGCACAGTGCAAAGACAATGGAGCAACAATACAACTGGAACCCAGTGAAAGTAACGGTCGAACTGGAAACACGTGACTATTTATGATTAATTGCACAAGCATGCAGTTTTATTGTTTTGTTTTTTTTCCGACACAAATTTGCTTAATGAATTGGTCCTGTGGTGCCGTGGGTCGGTGGAGAGATTTTGATTAACCTAGATTTTCATGGGTTTTCTTGTGCATATTAAAATGCAATCACTAAAGAGATAACGATGCCAGCAGATTTGGGGAACCTGTGGAACGGATCAGCATGTTGCAAAACTGGTTATACTGTAATGTGTTTTTTTGTTTTTTTTTTCCTGATAGGCACATGAGGCATGTCGCAACAAAATCAGTCACACAGCAAAATGCCAGAGGTCATAGTTAGAGAGCAGTCATATGTGGCCAGATGTGATTATATCGCTTTACTGGTCCAAACCACCAGAGAACCAGACGTGGTTCTCTCTCTTTCCATGATGCAAGAGAAAAATGAGATGTTTACAGCACACAGAAAAAATGCTGGAGCACGAAGAAGTCCATCTCTGAAAGCAAATCAAGGCCCAAATAAGACATCAAGACCTAAATTACATCTTTTACACATATCATGAAGTGCTAGAAGCGACATGATTCAAGGTCTCTCTTTTAAAATTGGTCTAAAATTTGCTGCGTTTGATGTTTTGTGCGTTGACATCAAGGGGGAAATCGCGAATGCGGTGGTTCAGGTGACGAGCGTTATTAATAAAGTGGAAAGATTTTAGCGAACCAAGTATGACAACCCATGTTCCTGGGCTACAGTACAGTACAGTATATATATTAGCATGATATTTATGAGTGAGACTGATTTTTTTTTTATATTCTAAATGGTACTTCGTTTCTTTTACACTGTTCTTGCATATATATTGTTTGTGACAAATAGATATGCAAATAATAATAATGAAATGTCGCAGAGAATGCACAGAAAGCTGCTCTTCTGCTATTCTACCCACAATGCATTTTCACAGTTTGCAAAAAAAAAACTAAATACAAAAAAAGCAAAGAAAATCCAGCCTGACTTCACACACTGTTGTAATCACTTCTCAGTGTAGTGTCACGAATCTCATCGACTTCTGCTGCTTTATGATGTCATCTCTACATAACGGACAGTTAGTACTATAAGGTCTTCCTTCTCATGTCTTAGTCCAATCTCTTTGTGTGTATTAAATGTAAAAAAAAAACAAAACAAAAAAAAAAAACATGTTTGTTGGTTGTCTGTGCTAACATTGTGTTGTCTTGACTGCCCCCTGGTGTCCATCTATGCGTACAGCCTCCCTGTGGTACAATAATATATCATAGCCCATCTCCCGCGAAAGAAAGCAACTGGCCTGCCTTGTAAGATAAACGTGCGTTTATGTTTTGCATTCATGAAATCTCGGTATGATTTTTATGATAAATGTCGAGTCTGATTTGCGCCGCTTCCTTTAAAAGAATCTTGGTTTTAAAGCCAAACACTAAAATGCGGTTTTCGGTGAGTTGATGACACACTCACGCAGGCCTGGCTGAAAGGAGGCAGCACAAACTAGACCCGTTAGTGGATTGTAGATGTATGGAATCATTGTCGTTATTTATATACCTTCTTTATAGAGATGTAATTAACTCTTTAAAATGAACTGACTGACGCTGTATAAAAAGGGGCACTCTGTAAATTTGGCAGTTCGCCGGCTAAAAAGGTGAAAAATCTGATCTAAACTGCAGGAAGACGTTATTAGTGCCACTACCTGCATTTAAACCACAGAACTTTACATTTTAGAATTATCTTCCCAATGATAAAATTAATAATTTACATTGGGAGTGATGTCAAACTTGCCCGAGTGTTCCCTTTTTTTAAGCCAGCTGTTGTTTTGTGCTTGAAACTGCATGACCAATGTTGGTGGCTGACGCGTTTGACAATGGTTTGGTGGCAAGAAAGAGCTAGAGAGAGAAAGCACAATGTTTAATATTATTATTCCTATTATTATTATTATTCCTCCTCCTATGTATTTATGTGCAAAGATAAGCTGATATGTTGTGGTGGATTTTTATTTTTCTTATAAATGTAGATTTACATCTGTATTGTTCATGCTCTGCTGATAAGGTTTCATCCTCAACGTGTTTTTTTTTTTTTTTTTGTACATCGCAGCCAATGGTTAAACTCTTCCCGAAGCCAGTGTCCAGTTCAAAGTCTTCGTCGTTCTATCAGCACCTCCTATCAGTCCCGTTGTATCCCGTGCCCGTGTGACGCACCCCCTGTTCAGCAGCTCACAACGAGACGCTTGTGTGAGAGTGTGAGTGTGCGTGAGTCGAATGCGCGTCTGTGTGTGTGTGAGTGTGTGAGTGTTTCGGGGACAGCAGAGCTCTGTATATAATGGCAAAGGAGCATTTGAGGTGTGTAGAGGCGGTCTGTGGCTGAAAGTTCAAAGGTCGAAGGCCAAAGTTAACGTGGTGCACTGTAATACTCCCAGGTCTTTGTGAAATGTCATGTCAGATTGTTTTTGATTAACACAATAAAAAAAATATGCAGTTACTTCATTAGGCGTGTTGTCTCTGCTGAATTTCTTGGAACTCTTGGCGGTATACATTTCAGGAGTTAGCTGCTTAGGTGTAAAATATCAGATCAGTATCAGTAGTTGCAGTAACAAGGTACAGATGCATCTCACAGGGTAAACCATTTCCAGCACATTTACTTGATAACTTAATAAATGCTGAGGATTAATGCAAAACCATACTGTACGATGCATTGCTACAAATGCAACTACACAGCAATATACACTGATCAGGCATAACATTCAATTCAATTCAATTTTATTTATATAGCGTCAATAACAATACAAATCGTCTCAAGACGCTTTACAAAAACCCGGCCTGAAACCCCCAGAGCAAGCCTG
>JASGAT010398023.1:493-10771 GCA_030220025.1 Chelon auratus
CTCTCACTCTGGGATCCATCACAGATATTCTAATAGTGCTTCCCCCTTGACGGCTGGTAATTCCCTCAGCAGTTTTCGCCTTCAGAGCGGCGAGCTGCCGCAGAGCAGACGGACATTCTGACAACCTGCCGCGGCTCTACCTGGGCCGAAAAGTTAGCTTTTCATATCTAATGTCACCGTGACACCTCCTCTGTGAAAATAGCCACAAATCCATTTATAGAATGTAATCAGACCATGATGTATTCCAGGCCCCTGCCGTAGCCGCAGTGTATTAGCATGCGGCTTATGATGAAAGTGAAGGGAAACAATGAGAAACAAAAAGGGGGTGATGAAAAGGAAGAGCAGCTACATATCTCCGCAACCAGGAGAAATGAATCAACCGGGGAGCTGCCCTGTTCGGCTTCCATGAGAACAAATGGACTAAAGCCAGCTATAATTAATCACTATTTGCATGGAGATGGCTGTAATTCTTTTTTTTTTACTTCTTTAACTAACAACAACAAGTGGAAATTAATGACTTGTTGCAACCCTTTACAGAACAGGGGCAATTGTAGAAGGAGCATTGACAAAACCTAAATATTTGTTCACAACTGTGGGAGTTATCTTAATGTTAGCTATGCATTTGTTTAAAGTTATCATGCCAGAAAAACTTTTGCTTGGCTGTTCTCTTACCGTTAAACAGGGCCTGTGTGTTTTGGACAGAACCACCGTTGCCTATAAACTTCGCAGTCCAGCGATCATACCACATCAACATTTCCACTGAAGGCTTCACATAAAAAGTAACTGGCCTCATAAAAGCGGTGTCAAATACAGCCAACCTCTCATAAAAAGAGCTGATGACATTCTCAGACAAAACTATAAATGGCATCTGTAGAGAAACATAAAATACTGCACTTTATAGAGCAGAGCCGGACTGCTTTAGTGTGTTTTTACAGTCAGATATGAAGACCCTGTGACACGCATTATACTCCTAATAGCAGCAGCACAAATCCACTGAAGCCCTGGACATATGAATGATGCACAAAATGCAATCGATACATCCTGTCTAGAATTTCATACTCTAGATGTTGTTTTGTACGTTGTGAAGACTGATTCACACCAGGACGGATGCGCCAGTTATTCAGAAATCCATTGTGAAGTTGTCAAATCTACTAAAGCAGGCTGCTCTATCCTAACTTTAGATATATCTCAGCTAGAAGATACTTTGTACGCAGTAGCAGCTGTTATATTAAAGGGTACATTTATAGTTTTTAACTAAATTACTGTTTAATTAGCATGATTTGTTGATGCATTAATAGCTCGCTGTGGCAAGCTTCCAAAAAGCTTTTACCATTAAGTAAAGATGGAATTAACTATGAGACAGAAACAATCAGACAGTTCAGAAACGAGACGCCGCACTCAACTGTCATTTCCTGTATCCCTGGCGACAGGTCTCGAGTCTATTGACCCCAAATGGAGATGGGAACATGAGAATGTATTCTGTCCCGATTCTTGGAAATAACGTATAAGGGTCGAAGGCTTGGAACGACGTCCAAACATATTGACGCTAAAATGGGCTTTTTCAGATGACAAGCAACAATCCATGAGTGTGTTTATGTTTCAAATACAGCACAGGTACAATTCATTTGCATTTTCTTTTCAAAACGATGCAGACAGGTACTAAATTAGCTAATAATTTAGGTTGAGTTTCACATTTCATAAAGCTGTTAGACCCTGCTGAGCCGACATGAGTTGTTTTGCAGCACCGTTCTAGTTGCATGCTGCGTTATTGCAAACAACACACGGCAATAACACACACACCAAAAAACACTACCAGCGACGACGTCATCTGTGCCCGGACCAAAAAAGTAGCACCTGAACGCACCGCGAAAAAGATTCCAGCTAACAGCCAACCGGCGCAACTGCACCTGCGCGAGAGGACGTCTTGGTGAGGACAGAGGGAGTGGAAACGGTTTCCTACCGTTAACGCACACTTTAATGAATGAACCTTTGAGGCAGAGCATCTTCGGTTACTATAATATGAGCTTCTCCGACACAAGATCCACCAGCTGACCTAACTTTACTTTGCATCTCGTTACATACGGTTCAACAAAGTGTTGGAGAATCATGAATTCTGTCCTGACTTATAATTGAAACGTAGTATTCATGCAATTTAAACATGTAAAGGGACGCATCTCAGTAAATATCCTGTAACATGACCGACTGAGTTCTATCTGGTCACGTAATCCAACCTTACACTGTATAACGAGTTGTGATCTGGGGTGGTGTGTACGGCATTTGAGGCAGATGCACTTACAATCGTCGCTGGTGTTGGTTAATTAAGGTTACTGCTGAGTAATAATTAAATCGCAAGTGTGAAATGAGTCAACTAAACGGCACAGCGCCTTAAATACTCTTCTCTCTAAACAGGTGATATATGAGCGCGGTTCCTTTGTCTGATGCTTCAGTTAGCTGCTCCAGGTTGTCGGTGGGAGTGAATCTTTAGAACTGGATTATTTGGGGTAGTACCTAAGTCTCCACTCGCATCATAACCACTCTCGGTGTGAACTCACAGCTGAAGGTGGGTGAGCGATCATTTACTGAGTATTAATGAAGTAAACTGACCCTGAAGAGGAGTGCGGAGCTATTTTATTGAACAGCCTTTCCTGGGCTTAATAAAGCATCGGCCTGTCTTTCTCTCGGGCTGATTAGAAGGTTTGGTACGCAGCCACGTCCTTTCAACACACTGTTTCATTTTGTTTTGTGACTGGTCGCTGATTAGTTGGATGTAATTGGATTTTTTTTTGTTGTTCCTGTCTCTTTTCTTTGCCTTTTTTCACGTTTTTTTTTCTTTCTTTTTCCTGGCTCTTTTAAAGTCCTTTGAGACCTGCGTGTGATCAAGAGCCGTGGAGATAAATGACCCTGAACTTTAACTTGAACTTTTGTCTGCCGCTCCGTCTCTTTTCCTGTCTTCTTCTTCTTCTTCTTCTCCGTCTCTCGCTCCATCTCGCTCAGCCTCATTTACATGGCCCGGGCTGCAGATCTCTAACAATCCATTAGCTCGGCGAGGATGTTGAGGAGATCCATGCAAATAAGTGTGAAATTACACTGTAATCAGTCATGTAAATCGCACCGGTTCTCAATCTGGGCACCGTCATTTCTTTGTACTTGTTTAGAAAATGGTGTGTGGAGGCGATGGGTGAGGTTTAGGGAGAGCGGAGGGAGACAGAGAGAGAAAGAGCAGCAAGGGAGAAAAAGACAATAGAGGAAGTGTTTGACAAGGAGGAGGATATAAAAAAACACTCAAAAAAGCTTTGATTCCTTATTCAGAACTGAACTCATTTTTCCTGTTGGATTCAGATTTAAAAATTCATACTCTGATCAAAATTGTTCAGCAAGGCGAGTCTTTCGGCGCAGAGGCTTTCCGCCTATTCTTTGATGAGGAGAAGGCAGAGGATGGAGAAAAGAGGAGTCTGATGAGACAGAGGGATGAACAAGTAGCTTTGTTCACAACACAGCGGCTACAGAGCTGCTGAGGAATGTACAGGAGAAAGACCAGCGAAGAGGGAAATGTTTTCACGGCAACACAGAGGAAAAAAAAAAAGCAAACAAAGAAAAAAAGTGGAATTCTGAATGATTAAAGTTTAAAACAGACTTTGGGGGAAACTATTTAATTAAAGAAAACTTTAAGAATAGTGTATGCTCCACTCTGTTTAAAAGAACAACAACAAACTAATGGGTTTAAAGGATAACAATAATCTTGATATTTATATGTCTGATTTCATTTCACAGAGCAAATCCCCAGGGGAAGAATAAACAAGGAATATACCCTAACTGATTCATAACATTAACACCGCGTTTGAAAATGTCGGCTCATCCAGCAAAAATGCTGACCATGGACTTGCAACATAATCCATAATCAAATTGGAAATCGAAACGGAGGATGAAATAATTTAGCAATAAAACCGATGTGTTTCTGGGGAGCCGGCGTGCATCTGCTAGAGGTGTGCGGCATGAATGAGATCTTCTAAATAAAATATACGCAGTGCGGCTTCACACAGCCAAGATGTTCAGTTTAGATGTTTATATTCTTATCTATCGCGCAATACCATCGCAGAGGCGTCGGATCAGCCCCAAATTCATTCTGGCGCGCGACAACAAGCCCACGGAACGCATGCCCGAGCCGTAAAGAATTATCTTCAGCCACGAGGAGAACAAGGGGCCCTGGAACAGATGGCGTGGCCCCCACAGAGCCCTGATCTCTGCATCATGGAGTCTTTTTCTGGGATTATAAGACGAGACACTGCGACGGTCCAAATACACAGAAGAACTCTGGCAAGTTCTCCGAGACACCTGAAATAACCTACGTGCCTTGAAGAAAGCTGCAGGGGTGCTATGTTAAAGCCAAAGGAAGGTCACAGCTATAATAACACCACCCCCCAAATAAAAAAAAATGAAAAAAATAATCAGAGAAGGCATGGATTTTGCAAACTTAGAGATATTAAAAGGAGAGCTGCCATATCACATATCACTCAGCAACATTAGCATTACACTGGAACCAATGGTGGCGTATCTGCATCCAACGTACACCACCTACAGCCTGATACAGCTTACGCCTGCGAGCACGGAACTATTACAAACACATAAAAAGCCACACTGTTGCATTCGGGTGGCACATACACAGACAAGATGCACATTCGCATTCGCACTGTCGCCCTCGTCTCCCGTCTAACACCGCGAGCCGCAACACAACATATCATCCCGCGTGTGTGTGTGTGTGTGAGAGCTTGTATATACACGTGCGAGTGTGTCAGCATATGCATGTCGACAAGCCGGGGAGGAGTGAGAAAGCAAAGAGGAGCAGCGAGACGAGGGATCAGGATTTTGGCTCAAATACAATCTGTGGAGGAGTCACTCAATGAGCTGACAGCCGTCACCGAATCCTGGTGGGGAGAGGGCTGAGCCACTGTGGTCAAACACACACACACACACACACAGGCATAAACACACACCCAAACACAAACACGGAGTGACTCCACCAGCACCGGGAAGCTCAAACAGACAGATGGGCTAATTCGTGACTGACTGTGTGTTATGAAACATTATCTCTGTGTCAGTGAAATCAAAATAACATTTTGGGTGTAAGCGCGGAGCTTGTAACTGCCAGCGGAACGCCACATGGCCGTGATGGATGCATACGGGCCGCGATGCACGGCCTCGGACAAAAAATGTTTTGCCGCTAAACGGCTGCAAGCGATGTTTATTGTGTCATCTGGGGTGAACCGCGTGCAGCCGTATACGTTTGCCAGTTGCATCCCACCTGCCAGCGCCAAATTAAGCCATCGAATCAATTTCAAGAGTCTGGAGGAAAATGAAGGCCATTATAGGCATTGAATTTTATTCGCACTCCATTCAAAATTAAAGGCTATTGACAGACGGCTTTGTTTTGTTCTCTCCCAACCACTCCACGGTGAGAGTGTGGATAGGTGGTTGCGGCTGCATTTTAATGGCCTGCCCCTTTAACGGCCGGCTACAGAGCCACTTTATAATCCCCTTCGCTGGGGATTTGTGTATGCAGGGAGTGTATTGTAGCTAACCGAACCTGGCTCACCGCTCTCCGCGGATGTTTTGTTGTCAAATAATGGGAGAGTGATGGGGTCCTACCCCACTGTGAGCCACGGCAAAGATTAGACAGATCTTCACACTGGACGATTGGTGAAATTTATCACTGTCACTGAGTGCCAGTCCAGGCTGGGGTTTTTCTTTTTTTGCTCCCTTCTCTCTCTGTCTCTCTGTCTCTCTCTCTCTCCCGCCGCCCTCACCCACACTGTTTGTGGTGGTTTCTCATTTGGAACCTGCAAACCAGTTGTCATGTGTACTTTCCACTCCGATAGTGATAGCTTTAAGCAGCGCCTCAAAAATCACCCTCTGCTTCATGGTCTCTGCACAAATGCGCATCGCATTCTGTCTGGTGTGCATGGGAAATTTTAAGCGATGCCACTGATTTGCGCTGGTGTGTGTGCATGTGTCGTCACGTCACCGAGCAAGTGATAAATCTGGAACAAGGAGAAAAAAAACAAAAACATGTGGTATGATACCGGTATGCAGATATGATATCCAGCCCTCTTTTTTTGTTTCACTCGTCAAGTGATTTTCTTGAATATTTTGATTCATCTAACGTCAAAATATTGATCTCATTGAATTAGCAACACCATTCATTCTTTAAAAGAGCTGCTCTACCACCATTGGAGATCGTTTGTGAAATCATTATGTGCCGTATATAAAGACCAGCATCCAATTTGCAGGTTTAAGCTCCATTTCTAGTAAATTAACACTCAATGAACACCAGACTTATACTTTAAAACACTTAATTTTGCAGCTGTGTTATTATGCATATGTGTGTGAACGGGTTGGTGGAAAAGCATGAAGCAGGATTTTCTTCTTCCTTGAGAGGCCACGTTCCCCCAGCCACCAGATTTTGATCCCTTTTTCGAGGCGCTAGTGGAATTAGCATGCAGAAGCGAGCGCTGAAAGGTGCTCCGGCCCTTAACTCAATCTCTCTCTCTCCCTCTCTTTCTCCCTCCTCCTCCTCAGGTAAAAGTAATGGATTGTAGCTGGCTCTGGCCTCAGTCTTGTCGCGTCACGCCTGCTAGCCAGCACGCTAGCCAGCCAGGCAGGAGGGCAGAGCTGTAGGCTCTGTTATTTAGCATCCATTCCTCCACAGTCACACTCGCTAACTCTGAGGCCAGCTGTCCAAGCACACCGGGCCTCCAGGATGGCAGCGCTGCCTTAACTGAGAGGTGACACCCCCCTCCACGTTCTTTAACAGATTGCCACCTTGGGCGAGCATGTCTGAATACCAATGAATAAAAATAAAAAAGAAAAGGCTTTGCCGCAGCAATGAACAGGAAGAGTGAAGTAAAATAAAAGAGATGTAAATTATAAGAATGAAAAGAACAGCTAGTAAAACTTTTTTTCTCTCTCTTTAAGTCCTGCTAAGCAATGGATCACATGAGGCTTCAGGTATTATCTTCACTATTGATTATTCTGTCAAATGCTAAGTCTAAGTTCTTATAGTTCAAACTTGCTTGTTTTATCTGATGAAGTCCAAACTATGAAAACACAGAAAGGTGGTAAATTGTCACATTTGAGCAGTTCAAACCTGACTATGCCTCTTTTAGCTTGCAGTTTTTGGATGCACATCACAGCAATAAGCGCAGGTAAACCTACTGTATACTTGCTTTCTCAAATCAAACAGCAGACAGGTGTGTCTAAAACACGAAATGACTTTGGTTGCTGCTGTGTTTGCTGGGTACGTCATCTGGCAACAGTCTAACCATTACAGCTATGTCAAGTATATCTAGCAGCTTATTTTGCCTGCCAGCAGATAATCTAAAAATCACTATACCAACCAGCATAAGCATCAACTTAAAAACAAACATCAACACGCACTTTTGGACACATGCGGCGCAGAGGCTGCGTAATCTGTCCTGACAGCCACCCAGGCCTCACGCTGAAAAGGTCTCTGTTGATGGATATGTAAATGTCCAAGCAAGTAGATGTGCGCTGGAATGTGCGAGTCGGAGGGAATGTCGATGCACAATCAGCGCAGGAGACCCTCACTGAACTGACAGCTGTCTGCGAGTGCTGGCGGGGAAAAGCCTGAGCCACTGCGCTTAATGAATGTGCGCCGCCATCGGCTCGGGATCTCTACCAAAACTGACGAGCCACGCGCGCCGACGTGAGCTGTGCTGTCACATTAGCAAGGGTGTAAAATAACACCTAATAGAAAGAAGAAGAAAGAAAAAAAGTTCCTTGAGTAACTTAAGCTTAATTACAATTACAAAAGCTGCAAAAGTGGTGAGTCATAGCAGTGCAAATGAGCAGCAATGTCTGCTGTAAAATAAATAAATAAATAAATAAATGCTCAGCACTTACTGTGTGCGACTTCTCAGACACAACTGTTCCAAAGAGGACTAATCATCTGTGCATCGTTTAAGAGAAAGCTAATAGACTTAATATCTCGAGAGGAATACATTTGTAAAACAAAAAAAGAAAGAGCATCTGTCTAAAGAAGAGCAGCCACATACCGGAATTTAGCAGCAGAGACGGGATATTATTTACTGCGCGTCAGTTCACTGTCAAATACAATTGACTGGAATGACAATTCCAATTAAAGCGCGGGCCTCCTGTAGTTTGAAACAGTGGTTTCATTTTTTCCCCGCAAAGCAATAATCTCTTATGGCCTGTAAAATGAGATCTACTCATAACAGCTGTAATAAGTAGATGCATTTCAAAGAAGCGTTGCGTTGAAGAGCTCCTCAGGTTGGGAAACAGAATGTGGAAATAACGTGGACGCTACGAAGAAGATTCTGGTGCTCTCGAAGCATCCAAGTAACGTTTTAAGAGCTGCTCAGTATAAATGACTCAGGGGAGCTATGACACAAAATTAAATCCAAATACACGTTAATCATAAAGTGGTTGTATTAGCATGAATGTATGCTGTTAGAAGCTTGTGAGAGATGAACAAACAGGTTGGAAGGGACATTTTTCCAGTTTGGGTTGGGGTTACCTACGTCCGCCATGTCGACAACTCAGCAAGTCGTGGAACAAAATTTTATCCGAGCAAGGAACGCATTTTTTGAAAGCACAGCAAGTAAAGCAATCTGAATATGTGTCACATCTTTAAAGCTTTTAGAAAACACCAACAGCTTTCACTCATCTGTGAGTTCTCTCATGCAATTTGTGTCCCCCGATGTTTTCTTTTGTATCATGAGTGGCGTGTCAGTGCGGATTCGGATGAGGGAGGACAACACAACTCGGGTTCAAATGCATTGTTTAACCCAAAACAGCTCAATTAAGAAGGTGCGATTCTGCTGTGAAATGCTACAAAAATAGACACAAGATGGGTGAATCTGAAATCTGACGAGTGAAACTCAATCAGGCTCTGGTTCCGTTGCTCATTAACTGTAACAGCTGCCGGTCGTTTATTTCGTGCCGTTCCGAGATTGACTTTCTGCTCACACAGTCACGTGATTTCACTATTTAAAAAGTCGGCTCTACGACCGTTTAACCCACCGTCTGCCGAGCTAAACTTAAAGTTGTTCAGGGGATGAATACATTACTTTTGTCATGTTGATGCTTAACTTATGTCACACTACACGTACCTGAAATCACAAACTGACTATAAAATAGAAAAGCAACCCGTTCCTCCTTTACTAAAACACCACAGACTCATCCCATTTCCCCGAATTCAACTTTGGTGAAGTCAAGTGAAACAAGGAACGCCGCAGCTCACTTAAGGTGGCAAACAAAAGCGCAGTCCATTAGAAACAGCATGCAGGGACACATTAACAAATACAATCATGTAGAGCGGCACATGTATTTTTCATTTCTCCTGCCACTGCCTCATAAGGCCGCAGTCACGCAGCTGCAATCATATTGCAAGACAAAATGAATTTAAAGAGCTCGCTGTGTGTATCTGCCTTCCACGCTGCCTCGACTTCTGTTCTACCTCCTCGCTGGCAGGAGAATTAAACCACAGTGTGCAGTAATGGCAAAAGTGAAAACCGTCCCCATTAAACGTGATAATAAGCGGCGCGATAAAAACCACGTTCGCAAAAAATTGCAATACATGTGTCGTTTAGCGTGATGTATTCGGTTTGCGTGGAGCAGTTTGTCTTTGCAAGCTCTTTTTAATGGGTTTTTGGAGCCTGGTCCATCCGGAAGGGAAGGCGAATGTGCATTAGAACAGGCAGTGTGAGCTCTAAACCGGGACATTAGTGGGTTTAGATGTTTCCTGCGCAATAATTGCGAGAGAAGAACAAAATGCATTATCTCGTGAACAACAGGAAGTGAGTTTTACATGCAAGGAAAGCCGGCGTCTCTAACCCCACATCTTCAGCTTGGCTCGTTGATTTGCGAGAAGAGCAGCAGTAACTGTGAGCAGAGATAGGGAGGAGGTTTATGTAACCTTTGGCAACGGAGGCAGATGAGGAGGAGGAGGGGGGGNCTACATACTGTGACACTCTCCATCTGGAACTCAGCGTTGCAGCTTAAACTTTTCCATCGACCAAAATCTGTCACAGTGTCCTTTTTTTTTTTTTTTCCTTTTTTTCTTAAATTGCCCGATACGCAGGCAGCAATGACAGTCATCTCAGAATGTCATCTGAGCGAACAATTAACAGAGCAGCAAAAATGTGAGGTCAGATATAATTAACATATGTGCAGCTCAGCTATAATTGCTCAAGTCTAAAGCAAGTAATTAAATCATTCAAAGTGAGCCATGCAAACAATGAC
>JASGAT010398023.1:10818-27815 GCA_030220025.1 Chelon auratus
GTGAGAAGCAGGAGGGGGCACGGAGGAGCTGGTGCGCTTTGCTCCTCTCCGTCACACCACCCCTGGGACCGTCACTGCATATTCACCACACAGACATACACATAATGAAGAGGCAGTGGATGCTCTGCTTGTAATCGCCTGGCAGAAATAGCCAGTAGCCGCTGAGGGGATGCTGCGAAGGAGAAATGGCGCCGACTCCCGAGAGGTAGCAGAGGATCCTCATCTCCTTTATTCTCAGAGCTCAAAGAAGTTCAGTCACATGCTTAAGGTGTTCCTAATTGATGGCGCAGAGATCCGCTCATTATGATACATGCACGGGGCCGGCCTGTCAGGCAGAAGGAGGTGGAAGGGAGCGGCATTAGGCGAGTGGCAGGAGCATTATCAGTCTATATTTCACAGGTGTCAGCGGGGACTTGTCCCCGTTTTGTCCTCTGGGTGTCATTTATTAAATGAAGGAATGAAAGGGATGTTTAAGGCAGAAACACGGGCCCGCTTGGACAAGGGATTATGCGCTGTTACAGGAAGAAAAATTGCATTTCAGCGTCAGACACAAAATCAAGGCTCCGGGGAATTTCGTTAATGCATTGTCCTAACAGCTATTCAAAGTCACATACAGCGAGCGCGCTTCGGGTGCAGGCAGAGCAGTTTTTGTGGGCTGACGGCTCAGACACAACGGTTAAACTTTAGACTGCATTAAATTCATTTCCACTGGAAAACGCCGCAGATTTGCTTTGCTTTCACACCGAGGTCAGCGCCTGACATGAATCCGTGCGGTTGAACAGTTGCAAACCGTTTGACACTTCCGACCTTTGAGGGGAGGGAGAGAATGAGTCCGGAACAGAGGAATCTACCATCTGAGCTGCTTGGATGAAGGGCTAAATGAAACGACTAAATGGAGTTTTGGAACAGATTTGATCTGACCGCACTATATTTAAGGTCTGATTGGATTTATGCACAAATTCAACCCTTACCACTGCTATGTCCTCTTCATATTTCTTATCACAGTAGAGGATTTTTTTTACTTGAACATAAATGTATTGTTATTTGGGCATTTATTAAATGACCTGTAATTAGGCAGCACCATGCTTCCTTTAATACTTGCTTCACGGAGCCCAAATAAATTCAGCTGCATTACTTTCTTTCTCACTTCGTGACTAAGCAGACTATAAACTACACGGTACACATTCCCATTCATAAATCTGGGGAACTGGGAGTCTCCAGTCAACCAGACTTGTTTGTCTTCGGACTGTGAGAGGAAACACAGACATGTGAGTGTACCGTCTCCTCTCAGCGAGGGAGGAGTCCTTCCTGAGGATTTATTTCTGTCAAATGAAGAAAGGCGCTGGCAACTTTTGACATTATGTTCCCAGCAGACCACGGATGAGGTCAAAAGCAGTACATCATCTTTTCTTTCTTTTTCCTTTTCTCCAATGGTAAAACTCAGCGGCAGCGTGCCTTGTTACAGTATGTCTTCTTTTCATCATAAACCAATATGCTTTCAACCTGTCTGACCCAGGGACCGAGGCCTTCCTGAAGACATTCAAAACACTTTGCGTGCGCTCTCTGTTCCTGACATTTAAAACCATATGAAAATGAAAATGGATACCAATTAGAGCCGCGGGAAGCACGAGGCCTTCTTGGTCCTCTTAGTAACTAGCTGGTTTAGACATTTCCCCCCAAGAAATGCCTTGAAAATTGACCTTCTCATTCCGCGGGCTGTGATAAAAGCAGCCTTGAGTGGCCTCGGATCAAGGTATTTTAATGGTCGTCGGTGAAGATGAAAATATGAGAGTAAAAACAAAGGAAAGGAAAAAAAAAAAAGTGAGCATAGCCGCACAGCATATAGCTGCAGAGGTAGCACAATGTCTTCATACGCTCAATAAAGAAACATGACAACATTAACCACCAGGTATTAATGTAAATCACAGGAGTGGGAGACAGTAATAGCCACTTTAGGACAGGTGGTTATTATTGAGGCAATCGTCAGAGGATTGACAGTGGACTGAACGAAGTCTAAAAATACATGAACTCATGTGAGTACATCCTGGAGTTACTTAAACGCAGCAGTGCTGTAACAGGCTAATGCGAAGGGAGGCTGGAGGAAAAAAAAAGAAAAAGAAAACGATGCTATATTTAAACTTCAGTGCGCCGAGGCATGGATGTCGGTTGGATCACCTGTTGAAGAGCATTCATTTCAGCAGGGGAACAAAGGTCAGCATCCTTGCTGGAGGTTTGATTGGCAGGCGGGGGAGCTTGATGCCCACAGCAGCGGCCCAGCGGAGCAGCCAACGGTGGCGTGTGGCTTGGCTGGGCCACATTTCTGACTCAATGCTGACTAACTGAGTGTGTCTGCTGACAGTGTGTCTGACTGATAGGATCACCCCGGGAGGCTCTTCCAGGGCCTTTACAAAGTGTCTCTGATAGGCCAGGCCCGTAGCACTGCCGCGAGGGCCCGCCGACAAATTAAATTTAAGCCCTGCTAATGCATAGCGTAATCATAGAGTGAGGTGGTGATAAATTTTTCAGCGGGGTTACCACGGGCGCAGCGGAGGAAGAGCCCGGTGCAGAATGCGAGATGGCGAGGAGAGGAGAGGCGACGGGAGCGGAGGGAGAAATAGCCGAGAGTGACCCCGGCTCCTGCGCTGAAAAATCCTCCGCTCAGAAGCCAAGCACTCGTATGAAAGAACAACAATAACACACACATTATGAGCTGTAACGTTTTGCGGCGACCTGTGTTTCCAGGGGGAAATTTGAAAGAAAAGCAATTTCACATTAAACTATCTGACACAATGCAGGTCTGTGGGGCGGGAGAGGGGAGTAGGAGGGGGAGATAGTGAGGGCCGTGTGCGTGCGTGTGAATGGTTGGAGGGGTGGTGGCGGCGGGGATGTTCAGGAGCTTCCTAACAGCCATTGGCCAACTGGAGCGAGACACACACATCCCCTCCGCCCGAGTTAAAAGGGATGGAGTGGATGAAATTTCAAAGCCTCCCCTGCAGACACACACTCTGCTTTGCACACATCAGCACTGAGATGTTCAAATATTCGACTGAGTCGTTCCGGCCTGGTTTCCACTCCTGTACGCCGGTATCAGACATGGTTCTGCTGTGATTAATGAGAAAACCAAACCCAAAGAAAATGGCTCTACAGGCATACAGTATGTGCGCGCACGAGGACACGCTCTCATATCTAAATGTCCCCCCTCTTTTCTTTTTTTCCTTCCATGATGTTAAAAACTGTCCTTAATTAAAAACGGTGTCTCGGAGTCGTATATTTCCCATGATTACTTGCCGCAGGCAGTACAAGAAAGTGAAAGTCACAGTGAGATAAGAGGGAAAGTGGCAGACATTCACCTATTAAACTCCATTCACTTATTATGACCAACAATGCCGTTCTCATTAACGGGCGCATTTGTTATAAGACACATTCCAGAAGCGCAACACAAAGAGTAACTCCGCTGCCCTTGTACAGACAATACAGAGCCCTCAGAGCTGCAGTATGTTCAGCTCTCCCTCCTCCGCTTTTATTTCCCTGAATTGACAGCTTTGATTTGACCACTCGTCTCCTTTTCTTCACGAGCATAACTCTCGCAACTGAGCACCTGCGCAGCCATCACAAACTCGTCAAGTTTGTGTTCCAATACATGAGGTCAAGGGATAATTCCGAGATCTGCCTTTTATTTTTTGTTGTTGTTGTTGTTATTTTTCTTTGTTTCTTTGCTTTTTTACGATGGCAACATCTTTGTTGCTAAGCAGTCGTTGCTGTGGTGATTTTGCACAGCACTTCCTAGAGATCACAAGTCAGTCAAAGAGTGCGGCCGCCGAGGTGACGTCTTCCTCGGTGAATCAGATGAAAGAGAACTTCGACTCGTCGTCTTTGTGAAGCTTTGAGGCTTGCACGCGCAGTGTTTTCTCGTTTATTCGCGCTTCTCGCTCATCAAAGGGCCGTGAAACATTGGTAAAAGCCCTCATAACGTTCCCCAGATTATGTCTTTTATGGTGTGACGCACAGTGCCATTACCCGCGAGACGGATGTGAGGAAGTTGCTCGACTTGCTGACACATCTTGAAGGCTCCTTTCCATTTCTTCCTGACCAGATATCAGTAACATCGGACGGTGTCAGGTTCACCTATTGACTGGTCTACCACCGCCCACCCCCAGTTCGTTACTGTTATATGTGCTCAGATGCACCTCCAGAATCACTGTCAGCCACTCTGAGTAATTACAGCGATTAATGCACAGACGGAGCTCGCCTCTGGCTCTGGACACTCTATCAAGACGCGCGTGGTAATGGATGAACGTACATTCTTAATAGAGAATCCATCGCGTCTAAACATTAAGAAAAAATAACGTATACCTTTTTGATTAAGACTGACTTTAACCACAGTCCTCTTGGGGGAGATCGTTTACCAGCCTAGATAGGAGAGAGAAAGCGGTCAGGTTCTTTTGCCCTTGTCGTTGCGCTCACGCTGACCTCTAAAAATGGACAACAAAGATCATATCACGAAACCAATACTAGCGCCAACGGCCTTTGCACAAATTGATTTACCCACCCAGAACTCACTCCCATCTCAATGAGGTGGCAGGATGCTCACAGCATATATCACTGTCACACAAGCACCCTCTAGTGAAATGTGATTTTTATCTTTATGAGCTTTTTCCCTCCTTTTCGGTACAGCATGTAGCGGCTTGTGATAAGTGATGAGAAATAAAGGGTTGGCACATTACGCTAATACAGGTGCTCTCCGCGCATATGGGTGCTATCACACAGGGAGAATGACACTGCCGTGGTCCTGTGCGTTTGAAAGCGGCTGGCGAGGCAGCAGGGGGTCTGTGGTATATGGCTCATAGATCACTAATGTGTGGGTGAGTGTTGTCACCAGCCAGCGCCTGGCTGCGAAGCACAACATAGTTTATGGCACACAACCGCTAGACGTAAGCATGAATCGTGGCCCAGGCAACAATGAGGAAAAGCGCACTAAAAATAGATGATAAGCTTTTTTGCGCTCGCCCCAGAAACAATGGCTCCTTTTGATTTTTCATGTGTTCAAACTGCGGCACAAAGGATAAAGGAAGCGGTGTATAATGTCTGACTGGGCCTGTAGTAAAAGATCAGGATAAATACAGCTGAGAGGCCCACGCTAACCTGAAAGGCACCCTCAGTGAAAGCTGGAAAGACACGATAAATGTTGCACTTTCAAGTGTGTTAAATGCACTAAGATAGTCTGGGCTTTCTCTCTTTCTAACTGACAACCTCTGTTACACAGTTAATTACAGCCAACTGCAACACAGCGCAGTGTCAATTATCATGTGCTTTAGTTCTCTCCCAATGGATATTTTTACTGCCTGGGTTTCACTGCTAAAGTTTCTACCTTCTTTTATTGCTATTCTGCCCAGGTCTCTAGGCTGAATTACATTCGCCAGACAGAGCTGTAAAAACAGAAGGGATTTACGGATTCAGATTGGTGGAGGGTAACCTAATCTTCCGTAATTGGGGGAATGGTTCTCATTTATATCAGCCTACTTTAGAAAGCAAGCTCATCGGCAGGCTGCTATCATCCCAGGCATTTCACTCCGACGATTCATTTTCATAAAGGCCGGGAAAAGGGAGGTCGGCCGCCACGGCTACGAACACACGTATTAAACCTAATCACCATTAATCAAAGCACTACTTCAACTTAGCAGGTCGCGGAAATCAACATACACAACTGAAATGCTGCACAAAGATCCCTCACGCGTCGGTTTTTCGCCCTGAGCCGCAGAGCTGCTGGAATGCTGTGAAATAACACATTCTGGGCTGCGTCGTCTGAAAATGGAACTAAAATGGTAATCCTCTGCCAGGCGAAGCGTTCTCGCCTCGCCAGATGCTTAGTTCTGAAATTTGCCTAATTGCCACGCTCAGATCAATCCTTTTTACTCTGCCAAACGAATCTGCCAAAGTGTGTTGTGAGCGTTTTGTTGGCCCAATATGCTTTTTCTCTTGCAAAGATTTGTGTTATGCGTGACTCCTGGTGAAGGCCTGAGAGACGTTTTGGTCATGTCCACACAACCGTATGCATGTCCACCCCTGCTGACCCGAGTGCCCATTAGCCATGGAGCAGCAGTGGGGGCACAGGGCCTATCCATCTCAGCCCTCACACACACACACACACACAGAGTACACCCACTCTTCATATGGCTCGGACACAAGCCGTGGGTGGACTAAACGTGGCCCTTTGATCAAAGGGCAGTGTGTAGAAATGGACATACTGACCTCCACAAACACACACATGCAAAAAAAAAAATATATATATATTAATACACTATGTACTCATTACCGTGTCCATAAGAAGTTGACTGTGAAGGCGCACACAGTTCTGTAGTAATATGTTTCTTGAATGCTTGCAATTATTGACACACACACGTGGGCGCAAATGTTAAATGAAAAAAAAAACAAAAACGGACATATAATTTGTGCAGCTGCTACAGTAGTCATTAAAACTACAGTACCCGCATATCATGAACGGCGTGTGCTCTGCATATCTAAGCAAACGAATGCATGAGGAGAAACATCCATTCCTCTGCCAGCTGCACGGATGACACATCTCACATCATCACGAGGAGAGACAGCGGAATCTAAAAAGTCCCCCCGTCCAAAATAATAACATCAAAGCAATGTCAGCAAGGAAGGACAGAAGAGGAGAGGTTCATCTGTGTAAATACGGAAAGTGACGAATGAGTCAGAAGTTTAGTCAGCAGGGAAAACCTTGGTTCCAGCTGTCTGATGAGCCACTCTATGCTTGTCAACAACATCCCCTATCATTCTCGCACAACTATCTACTCACAAAAACCAAGACCCGCCCCCTACATCCTTTCGGCAATTCCACCATCCTCCAAGAGAAACACCTCCGAAAGCAGAACGGGTTGCTCTCAGCAGCAGCAGCAGGAGCAGGAGCAGCAGCGATTTCTTTCCCTCCTTGCCTCTTTTTCCCCTCCCCTCTTCCCCTTTCTCTCCTCTCTCTATTTCTGTGCATGCTCTCTCATTCCTTTTGGTCTACACTTCTTTTTCTCCCTTCCCGCGCTGCTGCCGCCGCCGCTGCTGCTGCTGCTGCGTTTGGTGCGTCGGATGAAAACATAAAAGAGGCAAAGAATACAAAAAAAAAAAAAAAGAAAGAGAGAGAGCAATAGACAAACCGATGTAGGGGAAGGCTGGAGAAGCCAAATTAGCATGAGAATACTCACAGTGTTGTTGTTGAAGGAGCGCGGGGATGGGAGCGCGGCACCGGTCCCTCCGTCAGATACAACCTGCACAAGATTGAAGAGGAAAAAAAAAAGAAAACTAGGCTGTGAGAGCGGCAAAGCGAGAGGGGAGAGGAAGAGGAGGAGAGAAGAGCAGGACAAGGAGGAGGAGGAGAAGAAGATGAGGGAGGAGGAGGGAGCGGAGCATCTAATGCACGCACCAACAGGAGCCCAAATAAAGAAATAAAGGATTCCTCGAGCAGTGTGCGCGTGTTTGGGCAGCGATGGTGTGTGTGTGTGTTGTTATGAAGGGGGTGGGGAGGTAGGCTGTCTTTGGGAAATATAAAAACACACACACGCTCACATGCGGGGTTGCACTTGGACGCACAATCACATCTGACAGGTCTGATCTGCGGTCCACCTACCTCCTTATCGCTACCTCACTCTACCACAGCACACTCTCTCTCTCTCTCTCTCTCTCTCTCTCTCACACACACACACTATCCCTCACTTACTCACTTACTCTCTCTCTCTGTTGCTCACACTGATGCCAGAGATCCAGCCGCTACAGGGTAGCTATCGCCCTCATTGCTGTATGCTGCTGAAAGAGGGAGGGCACCTTCGGATCTCCCGCCCGCCCACGCCACCCGGCCCAACAGCCCCCTCCGCGCCGCCCACCCCCTCCTCCGATGTACAGAGAAAGAGAATGCTTCAATTGAATGAAAGCAATCCCAGTGGCATTGAGGCAATTATAGAGGCTGCTGGCACTGTTTTCTGCTTTTTTCGTCCTCCGCTCCGCTTTCTCGTTCCCTCCATCCTCTCTTGGGCAGGTGGAGGGTCTGTTTTCTCTCTCTTTCAGTTTCGCTGTGCTCCGGACATATGCCACTATTAATGTAGCTTCTGTCACTTCAGCTGTTTTAGTCAGATCGCCTCCGTCTTTGCGTCGACATCCCCCGGCCCGGGTACAGTTTGCCTCCTTACCTTTCTTACCCCCACAGAAGCACCACAAATCCAGAGTCTCGACAAAACCGCTAAGAGCTACTGAGAGGTAAAATACACGACCCCTCCTGATCTTAGGTCTTGCAAGGCTGGCGGGGCATGGCAGAGCATGGCACAGTGCACAAACTTCTCAGGTGGAACTTCAATAACTGTCTTTAGGTGATGCACGGCCCTCTTATATGTTCAGTCTCCCCTCTTGAAAATCTAGCAGTACATATCTCATCATCAAAAGAGCTGTAAGTCAAACACCTCGGCCTCTAATCAGGTAGCCCTCCCTCCTTCCCCTCCACCCCCGCGCATTGCATCCCTCCAGCCACTACTGCACTTTATCTCCCCTCAATTAACATCTTCTGAGCGAGCCTCTATTATCTTAACCACACAGAGCAGAGAGGTCCTCCGAGGAGACTCCGTGGAGGACGGCTGAGCTGTGGACAGAGGGCTCCCAGCCCTGCTGCTACCGCTTCAATTCGCAGGCCTAATTAAAGCCCAAGTCAGACATGACAAACGGCGAGCGGAGGTGCAACAGAAACAAACACAGACAGAAGCGGTGCCTGCGCGGGTGCATGTAGCCCGGAGGATTCTCTTTGTGAGAATTATCTGCCAGAAAACAGGCACGTTCACGTCAACGTCATGACAACATCATCTAAATCGCTTCTGACAGTTTGCTCCCTTAGATTGTGTTTATTTTCTACCTTCTGTATAGGCATCACCACAGTGTCACAGCATCCACTATAAATCATTCTCCATACAAAAGAGAGGCACAGAGAGACAATCCCAGCTTGCTAAAGCTCAAGGATCGCTATAAAATATTTAAGTGATACAGCTGGTTGACGTCATGCTCATATATGACTAATCTTCGTTTTGTATACTACCCCCTCTGCCCCATTTCATCTGTTTGGTTGCCCTCACCAACTTCAATTTCACCCTATGAAGCCATCAAACCACCCATTAAGCCATCAAGCTGCCCTCTTTGTCCTTGCTCCCGTCTGACAACAAACAGTGAGAGCCGGTGCTGCGCCCTCCTGCACTCTCACCACCGCGGAAGCCTGGCTATTTGGCCGGTCCTGCCGCCGACTTTGGCCCAGGCCAGACTATTAAGAGTATTCTATTACTGTTAGGTTAACCTGTCACGCTTGGATGTGGCTCTCTTTATTGTCTGGCTGCTGTGAAAGGGCAGGGGATAAAACTCAATCAGCAGGACAAACGACCACACATGCCGCCATTCATCAGGACCCGGGGTTCCCCCTCGTGGACGCTGGTCACCGCAACCTCTCTACGTCCGCAGGGGTAGCCTCTTTAAAATGTGAGGAGATAATCTCCACAGCCGAGGACGGGCCGAGCAGAGTATTTGGTCACATAAGATTTCCCTCTTTAATCATGAGCCTGAGAATAGCAGTTCTATCAGGGATAAAGGAGCTAATGTATTGACTAAGATCAGGTAGTGCAGCAGACGATGTGGGGAAGTGATTAAGAGAGCAGACTAGTGATCAGTGGATGACAGGGGTCAATCCCCTGTTGGGCAATTGGGTAGTGGCCTTGGGCTAGGTACTTAGCCCCAACACAGCAGCTAGACACTCAACTGTGAGAGTGGATAAAATGTCAAATTCAACTTCACCCTTTGCCAAGGTTCAAAGCAAGAAGATGACAGTGAACGCTTTGGTTATTAAAAAATTCATATCGTAATGAAACAGCCGTGTTCCATCTCCACACATCCCCCTCCAGCAAACACGGCGCTCCTTTTTTCATGGGATCCATCAAGGGAGGGCCACAATTAAGTGACTAATTTGATTAGGAGATAATGTGAGTCCCACTTAATGGAAAGGACAGACTTCACAACACAGGCAGATTAGTTTGGTTGATGCCTGCTTATTAATTAAGACAGCCCTCCGTGCCCATATTAAGTCAAATGCACAGATGCAGCTTTTAATGGGTCAGGGTATGCACACCTAAGACAAATGGAAAATTGTGCAAAATAAGAAGCTGGTAGAGCTCAGCGATGGAAACGGAAAATGACCATGAACTGCTTCAACAGCGCTGGCTTTGTATTGTTAGGCCCCCTGCTTAAACCTTCAACTTAAAAAAGAAAAAGAGAAAGTTTGTGTATACACTTCCATTATTTACCCATTCATAATGCAATAGGTAGCTGAGCTTGTTGTTAAAGCATGTATTTCTCATCTAGAATTGCACTGTGCTGTGTCTGTGTTTCCACTGTGTGTCATTGCACACCATAGCAACAGCAAGTCATTATACATGTTCAAATTACCTCCCTAGCTGTCATTCAGTTTTTGTCTCTGATTCTACATAAGCCCTTCAGACTCTTGCTTTTCATTTACGATATGATCTGCATGCCGAACCGCAGCCACAACTTGAGCTCCATCCCCTTAGAAGGTTCGATATAAACATACGATGAATTATTTATTAGTAATCTCATTTAATGTTTGAGCAAAAGGCAAATAAACGGAGCCAACGTTGTCTTAAAAACGATGATTCGATCTGAATTCTCGTCTCGATTGAGAAGCTTTAAAAATGACACATGGAGGCGGCAGGGTTCCTGTGTGAACGCGTCTGTACCAAAGTGATTTTCTTTTGTGCCGCCTCGTGTGATATTTCTTTTCTAAAGTCCGACAGATTTTGTTTATAGCTCATGTCTTGCATGCCTCAATGGCTGCCCACTGCACACTGACAATCACACCGATGGATCTCCAGAGCGACAATTTCTGAGTCTCGGTAGGTAAAAGGTAAAAACTACAACGGAAAGCACGAGAGATTACTATATTTGCGGCAGTCCTTGAGTTTGTGCTCGGTGTCTGGCTGGCGTGTTCAGACGCTGCAGTGCTCTGTCATTCCGGGCACAGCACACTCCCAAGCGCTCTATTTACGGTGGCCGAATCCCCGCTGCGTGGAGCAGGAAGGGTATAATCTCCCAGCGGTATTCTGGGTGGTGAATCTGCCGGTGTTGTCTGTGCATACCAATGGCAACCTCACCTCTGTGTAAGGAGTTATAATGTATAAAGAAAAGGAAAAGCTGCAAGCCAGTGAATGATATGTCAAGATGTTGGAAGGGAAATGGTGGTGTCTGGTAACCCCCAGCGGAGATATACATTCATTCCTATCAACACTACCCGCGCCAGTGTTACCACTTTGCTGGCTGCTACTTGTCTCACCTGCCTCTGTGCAGTCACACTGCGCTGAATTCAATCAAGCAGCCATGTAAAACAGCCACATGTACCAAGTGTTTATGCGGGGCGCCACCTGCAGACGCGCGGCTCATCCCGGAGGTTGCGATCATCTCGGTACACAAAAATTTGACGGAACGTCTCTGCAAGCCTAGAGGTTACCGAAGATGTAGGTTAAACTGCTGTGGTAATTATTGTCTTAAGATTACAATAAAAAAAATAAAAAAAAGAACAACTCCCCGAGAGAATATACACGGTTCTGAAAGTAAAGAAGGAGCACACGCCATACGCCACACGCCACACGCCACACATACACATGCATTGTATGATGAAGCCCCAGAGTGAGGAAGCGTAATGAAGCCACGCGAGGGCTAGTGTCTGCAAAGTGAGGTGTCAGGTGACTTCCCTCTTGGCTATATGTGCGTCTCATTGGTATGTGCGGCGTGATGAGGCCTTGGCTCTTTTCTGATTATGATGTCTGCTGAGAGCCGGGCTAACCCAGGGTGAGAGCCCAACCGACAAGGCTGAGATAGAGGGAAGATTCTCAGAGCCTCTGTTCTCTCACCGGGGGATCCCCCACATCATTTAGCGCCTCATGCAGATCGCTGCTAGTGGCAACACAGCCCTCTGGGCCCGGGGAATTAATGTACCAAGCAATGGCAGAAGTGATTTATTAAAATAACACAGCCTGATGAGAAAGGGGCCAGGGCTGCTCTTCCTCAGCTCATCCCCTTACGCCACGGAGGGAGGAAATGGAATCCTATAGATGCTACGGAGAAGAGCAACAGAGGAGAGACTGAGAGCAAGTGGACAGCCACTACACAAATTGTGCAACAGTCCTCGCTGTCATTGCTTATTTATTTACCCTCTTTCCATTTGAGTCAGGCCTTGTATTAAATTGATCCCTCCTGCCGCGTTTTGCCTTGTTGAACAAGCGCAAAGCCCCGTTAAGTGTCTGTGAAAGGCTGGTGATTGTGTTTGCGGCGCCCCGGGTGTGCAGCGGCCGTCCGCTCCCCTCTATCTCCCCCGGACAGACGGGATTAGAGGCTGAGAGAGGGGCTGAATGACCCTCTGGGGGAGGAGGGGGGAGAGCAAGAGACAGGCAGGCAGTGAGCAGCTCGAGGTTGGAGCGCACACGCAAATGCACGGTGACAAATGCACACACATTCTCTCAGTCGCGCATGCACAAAGTCTTTGAGCTTTGCATGCCCACAGACAGATGCATGGCCATTCAGGGGTAGACATGCACTTATCCATGAGCTCACGCATTAGCTTCTGTACAAGCAGGGAGCTCCTGAATGTATCCTCTCACTGCTGGCGATATAAAAACATCTGCTGTGTTGTTAAACATCTGCTGTTTAATAGTTCATATTGAGGCTCTGATACTTTTAATTTTCCTTGCGTTCTCAATCAGCTAAACAAGATTTGAGTAAATTCCTGGTGATCTCATTCGTGAGTGGTGCTATGGAATAACTGCAGAGAGATCCTGAGCAGTGGGGCTGTTTGCAGACTGAATGAAAGGAGCTGAAGTGGTTCCCCGACTAGAACTGCTGATGGTTATCGACAGGGAGACACGAAGATGCACACGGGAAGTCTCACGTTTACATACATTTACATGTTAGACATTTAGCTGACACGCTTATCTGGGGTGGCAGTAGTGGAGTAATTGCAACTGATTAATTTACACTTGATGCAGCTGAATAAGGACTTAAATGGTTGACATAAGAGCATCTGGAATGAAAACTGCAAAATAAACTATTGTCTTCAAAAATAGATCTAGTAAGAGAATTAGTTTTTTAGGAGGTTCTGGTACACATTTAGCACCAATGTAGAGATAGTTTGTGATCCTTGAGGAGGGAAAGAAAAAATGGAAGCCCGGGAAAAGAACTGTACTCTGCATCTCAGATTCCTGAGAAGCCGCAGCACATATTTCCCTGGCTGCTCCATCTGATCCACAGAGCCCCCCGGGGGGGATGTTACTGTACGGCTCCCCCGTCAAAGCAATGGAGCAGCACTCATTCACATCAAGGAGCACACTTTGAATCCATTCAGATCAGATGATTACGATGCTGGGCACCCTCCTCGGCGGGGCAGATAAGTGGAGAGGCTCCGTTCGACATTTACATCTCATACACCTCATCAAACACTGGGTCTTTGTAGTCATGTGTTACATTTGAATAAAGCAAAGTTAGAATTTTTAAGCAGCGTGGAAATTCATCAAACCGTCCGTCCGGTGAGGCCCTTGTCTCTCCTAGCAAATAACTCTTGGTTACCTTATTCAAACTGAAAGTGGCAGGGCTCAAATCAAATCAAGTCAAATCAAATTGTGCTTGGATGAAAAAGTGAGGAGTGGGAGAGGAGAGGAAAGGGGCTTGAAAACAGTCACATTTTTCCCCGAGTTCAAGCTCTTTCTACCATTTAACAGCTCGGAGCGGCAATTTACCAAATAATACGACTGAATTTGCCACAAAGCCAGCTTTAAATCGGCAACAGTTTTATTAGAGACAAAGTCAAGTGGAGGGAAAGGTGGGGTAGTCGGTGCAGAGAATACAAAGATCGGTGAGAGCTTTGCAGAGAGTTTTATACATATAGCGCTCAATACTGTGACCTTTCACTGTATAATTGTGTCACTTGACGTCCGAAGAAAGAAATATACGTTGGAAAAATGTGTTTATCCAAAGATCTGAACAGGGGGACTAACAATACAAAGTCAGCGCTGTTGAAACACAGAAAGAGAGAGAAAGAGAGACAGAGAGGCAGTCGATAGAAAAGATGTCGTTGATGCCATTCAATGTCATAACATCGCACTTCTCGCAGAAAAGGGTTGAACGGAGACAAAGGCAGACTAGGAGGGCAGACTAAGAGATACAGAGTGAGAAGCAACCTCAATTTCTGCCGCGTTCTTCTGCCTTCAGCTTGAACTTTCATGGCAAAGATGAAATAAAATAACAATGGGTTGCCATAGCAATAACAGTGGAGCACATAACTAAGTAGTATGAGAGATGGGGGGCATCCGAGGGGTGCGCGCATGTGATGTGTCTGTGTATGTGTGTGTGTGTGTATGTGTCGTAGTGGTGCCGAGGGGGGGGGGTCCAGCTTTTATCTGTCAGACGCAATCCTCCATCATCAAAGCTCTTCTCCACTTTCAGGGCCAAGACTGAGAGACGCCAGCGGATCATTAGTCTCCAGTGAAGAAGACAGTCATTTATCCAAGTGTTCTTTTTTCCACAAAACTTGAGAGGAGTGAAGGAAGGTTTGTGTGGGTATGAAGGAGCGGGAAGAAAAAAAAAAAAAGACAGAAAGAGGGAGTAATCTTTTTTTCAGCAAGTCAATTTCTCTGGGCACTAACCTAGCTCCCTTTGGGCTACCTGTGCAGGTATCAAGCCTGAGGTCTGACGGACTCCTCTCTCTGTGAAGCACTAGCCCTTTGCCGCACATCAATACGCTGAACTTTTCCTGCAGAGTACCTGAGCTCTCCTGCATGACCCGCTCCCCCTTTATCTATTCTGTTTAAAGATACCGGTTGCAGGAGAAGGAGCTTGATTACCTCCTGGGACATCCCCGCTCCTCTTTAAGTTTGCCAAGTGAGAAAGTCTTCAGAAGTTTGTTGACAGATCTCTGCTGCGGCGGGAGGGAGCGATGGACATGGTAACCTTGGCTCTCCAAAGGACAAACGGGGAGTTTTGAAAAGATCAAACGGGAGGGATTTTGTTTATGGAGGAGACGGACAGGAACAGGATGGCACAGATGGAACACAGGTACGCAAGGGGGATACACATATATATCAATATATATATATATATATATATATACACCTATATCTTACACTGTTCGCAGAGCTTTCCAGGATTCCTATGCTACTTATGCAGGTTTGATCAAGCCGAAGCCCCGTCTCTGGAACAGCTTTCATGTGAAGAGGAATACAAATGAGGGGCCTAACAAGTTAAAGAAAACACGCGCAGCCCCGCTGAAGACATTTAAATGTGTTAAACTACCCACTTTTATTCCTTTGCTGTTTTCATAAATGCAGACACAGTGTGTTGCTCTGCAGTCCAAGAAGTACGCTTGAAAAGACAGGAAAAAAAAACAACATTTTTTTTTGTTGCAATCTGTGCATATGTGAGAGCCTTTTTGAATATTTTTACTAAAGCTAAAGAAGTGAGTTAAGTAACTGTAAGATAAAAAAACCTCAGGCTGCTTGGCATTTATGATGTAATATATAACATCTGTATTATATTTTTCAAAGGCAAAGGGGAAAGCATAAAGTGGCAGTTAGATAAGCAAACAATCTGACAGCGAAGCAATTCAAGCATTCTTATAATATGGTGTCAAAGCTGTAAAATATATCGGAAAAGTTTAATAAGAAGAGATTGTTGTTTACCGTTAGTGCAGACTGACTGTGAATGCATCCCTGAATATTTCAAGAATTACATAAAGAGACTGTTACACAAGCAAATCGTATCTGGGTGTGGGAGTGTATCTGCAGTTTATTTGGACCAGTCAGTCCTGTGGAAGGACGGCTTTGGCTTTGAGTCCTGCAGGACACTTTCTTTTAATAATCTGTACACAATGTTGTTTACGTGAAAGCCTAAAAAAGCATAAAGCAGCTGCGAGGTGAACATTCAGGCAATTCAGCAGTCAGACTGCAGCGCATGTGGACAAGATGATGAATACACCATACATCTAGTCAAGTCTGTATAATGGATCCATGTGTCAGGGTGTGACTTGGAGGTGTTTCCTGAGGAGCGCTCTGTGTTTCCAGGCCTTTATGAGAGCTGCGTAAGTGTGTGTGTGTGTGTGGCTTCGTGGCTGCCGGGCTCCACAGGTACACAGGCCATCGATCACGCGGCGCGGCCATTATACGCAGGCAGGGGTGGAGGTGGATAATGCTCCCACCGCTGCCACCGCCGGGGCCTCGACCGCTTGAGGGTCAAGCGTTTGGCTGGCCAGCGGTAATCAAGCCGACAGTGGGCTGCCTGTCTGCGTGACAGATAACGCGGCTAACGCTCGTCTGCACGCACGAGCGCGCAGATGCGTCCGCACACACCCGATCTACCGGTGTGCTCATGCGGGGGCCAGCGAAGTTCAGAATTAACCAATAAAATGAAACACTGGCGTCACAGAAAGTGTTGTTGTAATTGTAAAATTTGTGAAGAACAAAACCTGTTCTGATGAGCCCGAATATTCTATGTTTATAATAAAGTAATATGATAAGTGCAAGTTTGGCTGTCTTGTGTATTTCGATACTTTCTGGAAAGGAACTCTATATATAGCCTGAAAGCATAATGAGTATCAGATAGCAGGTCAAACTAATTGTTGGTTTTGGTCTCTGCTGGGATTTATTTATAAAGTGTTATCCTGTAAAGCTGCTCTATGAGATACTTCTGCAATAATGCAGCAACCTCATTAACTTTAAACCAGAAAATGAGGCAGAAACAAAGAAGCGTGTTCTACCCCTAATTGTTCGACTGGGTGAACAGTGAAGATCCAAAACGGGCGAGTTAAATATAAAACCGCTCCTGTGAGCAGCAAGGCTCCAAAGACTCAGAGCAAGGCTCAGCGGTGACAGCTCCACCTGTTCAACATCTCCAACTTCACCGCTCAAAAA
>JASGAT010398023.1:33794-58137 GCA_030220025.1 Chelon auratus
AGCTTAGACAGCGTAGACCAGCTTAGTTTAAACTGCGGTCACTTTATTGCTTGTTGTGGTTGCTCTACCAGCATCACTGACATCAATTACCAACAAACTGACATAAAAACAACTAGTAGGACCAGCAGTGCTGCCCGTCACACGGGGGTCCAGTCACTGCAGACACAATTAAATGGATTTGACTTCTGCAGACTGCTGCTGACATTCAAGGCTGTTTCCTTGCAGTTTGTTTCATTTATTTTGAATTTGATTTTGTCTTTTGCCGTGTAACAGCTGCATGCCTTTTAGGTATTTTGATTAAAAGACTGTCAATTTACGGGTGTGCTTGTTTTCACTTTGTAAATTCCAGGGACAACATGGCATTGACCAGTTCTATGGTGTTTATTTGAGGCATCCTGTCTGGTCGTGGTTGCCACATTTTTTTTTCCTGTGTAAAAGTAAAAAAAAAAACACTTCTAATTTAAAGCTGCAAGTATATTTTGTAGTAAACTGTAATTGTAATGACTTTTGTTGAGATAAAACTGCAAAATATGTACAGTAATGTGGAAGCTTAAGAGGTCATGTCTGCTCATACACTTTAGTTCAGTTACAGATTCGTTTTTTGGGTGTTTTTTTTTTGTTGTTGTCGCTTTTGCAAACAAAATCTAAAACCTTTTTGTTCTTACTTCTCAATTAAACCTTTCTACTGGCCCAAATGTTTAAGCAGCCTCAAAACAATTACTTTAGTCAGCAGGACTACTTATTAAAAGTTATATTTCAAGAATCATTGATAAATTTAGCTTAATTAAATGAGTCAAAGTCATGGAAAGACAAATGGTCTCCAGGAAGTGCAGTGGTGTTTCACAGAGATTCGCAATTAAACTGTCATATTTCTTATTATTTTTTTGGCTTCAAAACTGGTGGGTGAACAGAAAATAACCAAACCCTAAAGAGTACGTCTAAAAAAAAAAAGTATTAAAAGCCTTGTGATCTGATATGAAAGTTAAGTCTGCATGCGGTGCACTGCAGTCCACATGTTGGGAAGGCAGCTGTTTGCAGCAACAGCTGAGCGGGGCAGGTGGTATTTTAGTCAGAAAACACTTTGAAACAGTTGACTGGTCGGAGTGAGGATGTCACTGACTGGCGAGATATCAGCCTGTTCCACAACTCATTAGTCAAGGTACAGAGACCAGCCAAACAGCTGTGGAACATTTTAATTCCAGCCCCAAATCAGCGGCTTGGACCTGAGCTGCTGCTTCCAATGGCCTCCAGCCTGCCTCTGCTGCCGGAGAATAACACTCATAGAAACACGACTATAAAGTGAATAATTCCTCCGTACCTCATCTCCCCTCGACTACTGCACCCCCCTCGCTGCTCCTCCCTTATTCCACGCAGCAGCTACTTCCAGAGCCCAAGGCCACGGCGTAGATATTGCTTACCCAAGTCTCAATGAGCTAATTAAGGGGGCTGTTTCCAAAGTGCTTTTGCATTTTGTTTATTTGTGTATCACCGAAGCCCCACAAATTACACAGACCAAAGGCTTGTCTCAACTTTTAATCTAATCACGCCTACCGCGAGCCCCCGTTTCCTGGTGTCAGTTTGCCTTAATGAGGCCTGGTCTGAGCCACGGCCATTAGTGGAGCTCAGTGGTGGAACAGTACCGCAACGAGACAAGCCCGACGCAGCGCTGCCACAGAGCCTAATCCCCGTCTGCTCCCTGTGGACCCGCAGCCATGAAGCGAGTTGTAAAACCCCCAGCTGTGCAGAACATGGATGACATTTGAAAACATACAGTATCTGGGTGGCAAATTAGGAGATGAATGCATTAAAAGCAGCACTTAAACGGCATAAAAAGGACGGGCAGGTGCGGCGTGAATAGATTATTGAAGCATTTTCCTGTGACATAAGCGCCGTGGCAAAAGGCTGGGATCAGACAATGTCAGTTAGTTGTCGAGTGCACAAACTTTCATGTGTAATAGGTATATTCCTGCAGGGGTGTTTATTATCATCGGCAGCATAATGGCTTAATGCCACTTACCTTTTATATCAGCTTGCACTGTATGAAGAGCTGTATTTTGCTTTGGACAGTTGCACTAACATCCCCATTAGTACAATAATCATGTGGAGAAGGTCCCTCCACTATTCATTTTCCATGTATCTTTCATTAATTCAAATTCTGGGAGAATTTAGTGCACTTTCCCATTTCCAATCTGAAGTGCTTTGAATTCTGCTCACTGCACCCGTTTCTGTGTCATCAGCCCACTCAGAGCCTGAATAATTCATAACAATATTTATTAGCACTCTGAGGTACAATTAGATGAATTGGGATTAAGAATTGGCTCGTCTGTAGAAGAGAAAGTAGAACAGCTCTGCCGATGGATTTGGGCAGGCGTAGCTCTAAAACATTATCAAAATAAAGCCGAGCGGATTAATTCCTTTTCTCTACTGTTTTTTTTTTTTCCCTTTCCCCCCCTCGTGTTTAAAAGAACATACTTAATATTCCATCTGCAAGAGTAAATCAGAGATGACAAGTTAAAACAAGGGCTGTGCAGGGGCCTCACGCTTTTACTTAATCTCCAGTTCTATGGGTAACATCTATTTTATTTATTTATTTATTTTTTTTAAACTAAACCTTTGTAAAAAGGACTGACTTTTCATCTGAGGGCATTTCTTTACAGCTGGATATTGGTATGTTTGCACCATTTCTGCAGGAGAACTCGTGGATTTGGACGTAAAGCAATGCACATTTATAAAAAAAAAAAATAGTGCTACCAGGCAGTAATACACCACACATGCATAATTAAAGCTGTTATTGATATGTTTTGGTGCATGACTGACTAGTTTCGCAGCAGACATTTTGATATCTCATATCTTTCGCCCCATGTCTCTGTAAAGCTGAGATTTTTGTCATTTGGTTGGTGTAATTTTGAAAAATTAAACAGTTCAGTGTGATACTTTGATATAAATGCCATTGCACTCGGTTTGACTTTTTTTATATGAACAAAGTTAAGTTTCAAAGAGGGGAAAAAATAGCACCACAATGTGTATATGCTTCACTTACTCTGCGTCAGTAATGTTGACAGTCAGTCAGGATATGGGACGGGATAGGCAGACCTACAGCAAGTGTCACCTCTCATTCCAGCTAAGAGTATGACTATATATTGAAGCATTGAAGAGTTTCTATACTTGGCACGCGACTATGGGGAACGAGGGTCCTTTTGGAGTCCCCAAATGGCTTCTCTTAGAAGCGATCCAGGATACCAATCAGCGCGTAGTTACATTTCTGGGGAGGTGCACGTCAGTTACGGCGCTAGGTTCTGCGTAAGACCTGCGCTGTCGCCGTAGTTTCTGCGTCAATTTGACGTAGAAGTCTAATCCGTCTATCAGTCAGACTTCATGCTGTCGTTCTTTTGGTTTTCCAGCTAATAGGTCACAACTAGAGTCGTCTGCAGGCATCTGTTTACAAAGACGGAAATAGAAACCTTCAATGGCAGTTGAAAATCATTTAACTAGCAGCAGTTCTGAATGACTGGAGGCCTAACTAAATTATATCTGCACTGCAAATGGTTCAAGAACAGCCTTCCATTCGCTTTAGTTATGCCTTTGACAGGTAAAGACATGTAAATTTCAAAATGTCTCCAAATGTGATTATTGCTAGTTTTAGTAAACAAAGTTTTACTAAGAGTTTTTGTAATCTAAGTCTATCAACTCCATGATTAGATGTATTGTGGTTGCCATCAGTAACTGCTAATATCATCAACGTTTCTTGACATATTGTTGCTAAGACATAACATATTTAACGAGCAGCTTCTTGGGAGGACAAAGGACGCAGTTTTATGAAGATAATACAGTGTATGATTTCATGCGGGCCTGCTTTCAAATGTCAAATTTTCTCTATGGGAAAAAACAATATTATTGTCACTGCTTTTATTAACACAATTAACTCTAATAATGGTTTAGATAAGCAAGAGCAATCTAGATGAGAGAATTTGTGTGTTGGGGTCAGCATTAATCTGTATTTATGTAGATTGAATCTGGCTCTGCGTCAGTGCAACGCTAAAAAGGAAACGCTCGGAGAAAACAAAAGAAATTCACAATAGCTTTTTGATTACCCGAGTCACCTCGTCCGTCCTCGGGTCAGCATCTACATCACTGGCCCGAGTAATTTACAGCATTAATAAATTACGAAAATAACTTGTTTTGGACCGGAAATTAAGAATACACGAATTATGGCCTCTAAACTCATTATCTCGTCGTCCACAAATGGAAAATGAAGCTGTGACAAAGTTAATCATGCTGTAGGGGAGAGAGGATTGGAGGTTTCTATGAAAAATGTTGACCTTAATACATGACCCGTCTATTCAGCTCAATTGTATTTTTTTTTTTCTTTATTTCCCTCATCCCCAATTAAGGGAGCTTCCGTCTGGCCGTCTCTGTAACGGATGAAGCCAGCAGTTCTTGAACTCCACATTAATTAACCATAAGTGCATGTCTCACTATGACTTATGGTGGTTCACAGTCCCTCTCCTATTCAGATAATATCCTTAACTCCTCTGGGTCACCACGTACCACTGTACCACATACAAACAAGGACTATAATCTCCAACTTTTTATTGGAAGAATAAACTATTTTAAGGATGTACCTTGAATCTCTCGCGTAACACTCAAAGCTCAACGGACGCAGGGGCCAATTTATTTGATGTGTGTGTGTCTGTGCAGGCAACAAGCTGTGCTGTCAATTAAAAATTCTGGAGTTCATCTTGGGAGTTCAGCTCATTAGGATTCATGCAGAGACAACTTTTATCCTTTATTTTAGACACTGCAGGCATTAATCTGAGTGTGTATTCAAAATATAGATATCAGGATCTAATGCACACAGACAGGCTTATACAGTTGCGCCGCCGAGAGTGCAGGTGAGCATACGTCTGGTCGACTAAACTCAACTTTGTTTTAGAGGCTAACAAGACTGCACTGGCCTTTCTGAGCATCCTCAAAGTGCCGTGGTATTAACTGTATTTTTGTCACAACATAACAGATTTAAAGTAGGATAGGATAAGAAGTAAATGTATTAAAATCCACAAATAGTGGCTAAGGTTTCAGATACCTTTTATGACTGGCTCCATTTTCAAAGCTAATACGTGTATCTAGGTTTTTATTGCTGGGTCTGATAATGTCCTTTATTAAATTTGCCTCCTACATTCCAAAGAAAAGCATCCATCAATATTTTTAAAAAGCTGAAGAATATTACTTTCTGGTTTTATACAATAGAACTAATTTATGCAAAATCATTCCTTCATTAAAACATTAGCAAAACTACAGCAGATTGTTCAGAATACAGTATGTGCTGGGTGAAAATGGATGAAGTCAAGGCTGGATCCGTTCGTAGCGAATTAACAGCTGCTAAAAGATATCTTGCAGTCATCCTGTAATGAAATGCACGTTAGAAGAGAGAACACCTGTTATTGGGGCCATTCATTTTCAGATGGAAGGGGAAATCTTTGTCGCCAGAGCTTTAGGACCTTTAAATTGTTGCCTAGAAAATTTGCACCTTCAAATAATGTCTGGCGTGTTGCTTTACTACTGCTGTTTAGTTGGATGAACAAGTGAGTTGATCCAAGGAGGATATTAAGAATGGAAATATCAATATGTTTGTGCCGAGATCCAGAAGGAAACAGAAGGGATCCAAAATATGATTGAGTTTCCAAGTTAACTCAGAGATAGGCTGTGATATCTGCTTTTCTTTTAAAATTGCTGAGAAACTTCTGGCTCAGATGAATGTACTGTACACCACACGGCTTTGATGACCGCTGATCCTTTGCCGCAGTGCTGACCACAGCACTGATCCCTCAGACATTTTTTAATTGTGTCTCAAGAATTCTATGAATGCAGTTGGTCAAGGATTCCTACGCTGTACATGTGAACAAAAACGCCAAGTACTGGACTACTGCCTATTCACAACTGAATACAGATTTCAATCCTTTAAAGAATTTAACCCCTCTTACTCTACCGCTCTATAATACTTGGAATTTTGAAATTTGTTGTGTTGGAGGCTGAACTTCGCAACATGACAAGAATAGGAATGTCTAGTTTAGAATTAGAATAGTTTTTAAAACAGCGTGACATTAATTTGCACAGTTTTACTGAAGAGATTTCAAATAACATATGGTATTCAAACCCGTTTTCTTTTACGTTTCAGTCTTTTGTGTGTTTATATGAGTTGATCCTGTCGATGTGTGTTCCAAAAACCCACAAGACTTCAGCCGCGCCAGCCTAGCCGGGCCTTTTTTCCGGCCATGGAGGTATGGGGTTCTTTGTTATCAGCCGAACAGTGGTGGGTAAACACAAGATAAAGAGGCTGAGTGAGACTCTGCCATGTCTGTTTTCCCATCTTGTCAGTTAGAATGACTCAAGCCATTAAGGCAGTTACCACAACATGCTGACAACATGTACGGATGCCACCTGGACCCAGATGTGCCTCAGCGGTGGGTAAATGGAGAAAATGATGGAGAGGAAGTTTAGGGGCCATGTCTGCGCCAGCATATGCCCCAACCTGTGCATCCTATCACTCTTCCTCTGATAGTCCCTGCCTCGGGGACAGAGACAATAAGCCATTGTTATTCTTAATGAAGAGGACACAAAAGCCACAAAAAAAAGGAAAGTGGAATCACGGTGAAGTCCTTGGCAACCGTGCTGCATTTTTGACACAGTCGTCTTTTGATGTGCGCTGCGAATTGCAAAAGGTAGAAGGTATTGTCGACAGCCGCCCTTTCCCATGCCTGAATGCCGGAGTACATATTTTCACACAGTGTCCGCGGTTCTATGAAAGTGATCACTTGGGAGCGAGGTTTTGTTTCCGCAGACAATCGGCGATTCTGTGTAGAATAGACGAGGGACATCGGGATCATAAAGAACAGACCAGTGATGAGTGCGGAGACAACAAAAGCCCCTCGCACTCTCATCCCTTGTGTGGCAATACAAAAAAAAAAAAACAAAAAAAAAACAATGGCGGAGGAGCCGGATTGGTGCGTCCAACAGCATCATCTGGAATATTCTACTCCATGTCTCTCAATCTCATCTGTGAATATCGCAGATGAGACTCTTTTACCGCCTGAGCCTCGGCGTCTCTCTCTTTCACTTGCATTAACCAGAAGGGTATCAAGCAATTACAGACCAAGGTCTCCACTCAGTTGGGGATTCTTTCATCCCATAAAGTTTTACTACAAAGACTGGCAGTGACCTTCGCGAGGTCAGAGAATTGGGCAAGAGGCATCCAGTGCCTATTTAAATGACGGAGACTCTTTATGGAGCCTTCACAAAAGATTTAGAGGAATAATACGATGATACTGTTGGTAGACAGAGGCTATGTCAATGTTACTGCACAAATACAATGTGATGCTTAGTTCTTTAGAAAGCACTTGTTAAAAGCGGATCTTGTGTAAGCTCTTGCAAAAACCCATATTCGGAGCAAATATGCAAGATATTTTTAAGATATATGTAGATATACGTACAGGAGAGCAGCAATTAAGTGTTTAGTGGATTAAAGTAAAATATTTGCCACTGTGTGACCTGGTAGAGTGCTGGTCTAAGTGCTTTGTCAGTGGCATTCATGGTGGGCATTACCACCCGTGTTGTTTGCAATTTGCACATGTTGTGTTTTCATGTCCTGTGTGTTTTGTCCATGTTGTTGCCCTCTGTGCCTTTTAATTGCCCATCAGGGACAAATAAAGTGTTTTTGAGTTTGAATTAAAGTCCTTGTTCTTCCCTCACCTGTGAATCTTTTGTATTGTTGCTGCACAGAGAGCGTATGGAGTGACTTATAAAAAAATAGCCGTCAATAAATTATCTGTCCACTGACTCGGTGATTAATCATTTCATAACTAGATGTTTGTGCAGCCAATAAAAACAGAGTGTGAGCCTCTCCGTGTCTCCACCTGAGTGTTCTTAATGTCATTGAGACAGACAAGGCCTCTTGTGACTGCCGTGATGGCCCTGCACTTAAAAAGGGTTTAGAGCACAAATCAATCACTGTAGTCTGACAAATGAAAAGTATCACAAACTTAGACTTTTAATCTGCCAAACAATCTGGGCTAGGTCACCTCTCTGATTTGGGGAAGATTTTCTCACTTTTTCCAATCTACCCCACAGGCTATCTTCATCTTCCCCCCAACATGAGGCCAGTGGGGGCTTGTTTCCCAGCGCTAGGCCACCCAGGGGAAATGTAATTCCCTTCCTCTGGTCGGTCAGGGGAGTGAGGACAAGGAGGAGGAGGAGGAGGAGGAGGGATGCTGCCTGGCTCCCTGATTAGGCATTGAGGATGCAAGTGGCCTCTCGCCAGCGTGGTTTCACACACCAGTGTGCATGTTTAAGGTGATCAGAAAGGCCGCTCACGACACGCAGCATAAAGCAAAACAAATGACCAGCTGTGAGTCACGAGCTAGGCGGGGCGAGCATCAAACACTTGCAGCCGCGCCATGCCGTCCCACCCGCTGGCGTGGCTCACCCACCCTCCCCTGCACCTGCCCGCAGAGCAGTCGCTGTGTGTGATGGAGAAGGCAGGTTAGGGAACAGGGACCCCTCTCTGTCCATTACTCATGAGCGTCCTGGTGTTTCCAATCCCCATTCACAATAGGGTTTTTGAGTGATCACACACCAAACACCATGATCACACACTGGACTGATTATAGTGCACTGCGAGGGGGGCCTGGCTGGGGGCGCAATCCGCTCCCATAACCTTTAGCTGCACAGCTCTGGCTCCTTCACACTGCAGGAGGAAGACGCTATTAGCGGATGACTTGTGGACCTTTACTTGCACCTTCAGGTGACTGTGCTGGCCTTTCTGTGTCCATCTTCTTTTGTTTCAAGTTTCCTTCTTACTTAGCAAGGATGATTATAGTTATTACAATGTGGTTGAATTCTATTGTTAATAATAATTTGTGCGTGGTGCAGTGTTCCATCACTTTACCTATGATGTGAGTTCTGAGAAATAACTGAACGAATTAAACTGGAGGAAGTCATCTGGAGTCACTCTTAAGGTTGAGAACTCAGACTTGTGGGAGTAGGTCAGGGTAGAACCGATGCTCCTTTGCATGGAAAGGAGCCAGTCGAGATGGCTTGGGCACCTGATTAGGATGCCTCCTGGAAACCTCCCCGAGGAGGTATTCTGGGCACATTCAGTGAGGACGAGACCCCTGGGGCAGGCCCATAAAACTCTGGAGGGATTAAATATCCCATTTGGCCTTGGAAAACCTTAGAATGCCACAGGAAGAGCTGGGTATGGTGGCGTGGCCAGGGACGAGATCTAGTCTGGCCTGCTTAGCCTGCCGCCGCCTGAAAAGTGGTGAAAAGCCTTGCACTTAAATTTGGAAACCGTCAAGAAACATGAGCATAGAGATGATTGGGCAAGTTTAACCTATGCTTGGAGAATAAATTGTAAAGAGGAACAGTAAATAGCACAGTTTACAGACAGACTTCTACTGTATTTGCTTTGGTTATGAGCAAAGGTTGTGGTGTTGGCGCAAGGAGGGATTATTACCAATCATTTGGTAGTGCTAGCTAGACAATAAGGCTTAACTACTACTGTGCTTTGTTTACAGTCTGTCTGACTGACTGACTGCTGAAGTGTCTTAACCCTTTAGATCTGTTGCATTGTGGCTTCATTCGAATGAAGCTGTGCTCATAAGAGAGAGGACATCATTACTTGAATAGTACTTGAAATTTCTTAAGTATTTCCAGTGATTGTGCCAATTACAATCTCGTCTGTCTGCTACAAATGTTAGTTAAGTTGGGAGGATTTCTTAGCTCAGAGGCTGCAGCAGTTATGTTGGTACTATCAATATAATTGACTTACAAAATGCAAAGTAATTATAGCATTAAACTGCAGCAAACTGAAACTTCAACATCTCAGGTTTAACATGCCCTGCCACGTTGCTCGTGTTGTATTTTTTTTAAATCTGTAGTAGTCTTTCCTGTAAGTAAGCGTGTGCCTGTGGACGACAATTCCTCAGCGAGCCTCTCGCCGATTAATCCGGCAGATTCTCCTTTAATAACCAATGGCACCAATACATTTTAATGCAGCCTGAGATCTGGAGATGAGACCTGTCCTTAAAAACTCCCTCTCCCTGCAGGCTTAGAGGAATGCCTGTCCTCTCCTGGCGTAATTGAAAAAGATGGATCTCACCAAGTGTTTCACCAGCGCAGCGGGTAGGAATTGGATTGGGAAATGTGTTCTGTATCATATTGCTATGTATGTGTTCGCCAGAGGCTCGCACACTGTTGGTGAGAGCGACGTGTTCTGCTGCCCATATTGAAAGGCAGGAAAACAGAGGAGGGAGACATTTGCAATTTTATTACTACTTTAATGGGTTTCTCTATCATTCAGGAATTGCACTTTCTAATGCATTGGGCCCATAAATACAAGGTTCAATAGACAGCCGCTCTGCTCTCCTCATTATTCATACATTCAAACAAATTAGAACAGAAGGTTGAATAAAATATGCTGTCCATTTCCCGCGTGACACCATCAGAACTTGATCATGCATACAATCTAATCGGTGGTATACTATTAAATGTGATATCTAAAACTTGCATATAGCGTTGCTTTCTCAAAATACTAATCATTTGTAATGTCATCCAAATAGCGTTGAGTGACTGAATGACTTATCTCGTTGCTGCTTTTCCATCGATGGCATAAATCACCAGGTATGATGTGTAAGTAAAGTTTTTCTAATACTTCACCCAGGCTCAGTGTGTCAGTCTTCGTTTTCAGATATTATTTCATATCCTCACTTTTCAGGAATTAAAGTGTTTTCGTCTTAGTTTGATTTCCAGTAATGCCTTGCAAGGGGAATGTTTAGGGAGGAAGAAATAAACACCCAAAGTATATTTTTACAGTTACTTTTGAAAAATAAATTGATACGATTATTGCTTTTACACAGCTGGATGCTTCTCATTTTGTTTCTATTAATTTTAGAGAAAATGATCTCAACATACAGGTTTAGCTTAATTTTTTTTAAATGGAGTCATTACATAAACAATGCCTTGTAGGCTTTAGCTGCTCCTCTCCCTGCGGGCATTTGCAGCTTTGTCTACATCGTTATAAACTAAATTGAATATTTCAACTGTTCAGACAAAATAGAATCAGTAGAAACTTGTTGACTGTTGTGTCTGAGCAGTTTATGAAAAGATTAAAGCCGGCAAGGTGTTAAGTCTGACCTTCAGTGCAACTTGAATTACCTCTCCCATCTGTGGCAATCAGCTCTAAGGCCATTCACTCCCGTTAAAACTCGTTAATCTTTACAAATGACTCACAAATAGATAAGTTTATTTAAAAAAAGAAAAAAAAAAAAAGAAGGCCTCGGTAATTTTCCAGATGGACACTTAAAGTTTCCTCAAGTAGAAAATTGTGAATTTTATCCAAATAAATCCACATTTGGTGCTCTACTCCGTACTGTAGAAGCAAAACAGAGTATGCGAGACTGATTGTATATGGATTCATTTTTGTGCGCAGCAAGGAAGGTCTGGGTTTGAATGTGCTGGTCAAGTTTTTGTTTTCACTGCGCCTACGAGGATTTTCTCTGGCGTTTCTTCCTCCTACAGTCCATAGGTGAAATTGGTGATTCTTAAATTGGCCATTGGTGTGAAGGTGGTTGGCTGTTGACCTGCCCAGGATGTCAGCCTCCTTTCTGAAGGGAAAACCGAGTAGGCAATGTACTGCACGTACTATTTTAAAGCGCATGTATTATTTGAGTAAATCTGAGCAATGATTAAAATATTATCTAGCCTAATAAAAGGCAAGGAAAGCTACTAAACCATTCTATTAATAGTGTTTATAATAATTAGCTCTAGGGAATAAGCTTTAGATGGGCACCTTAAACAGTCTAACTGTGGTCAGTGTCAGCAGTGAAACAGCACCTGTCTCAGCCAGAAAGAAATGGAAACCATAATGATTTCTTCCGACTTCACTTACAGCAGCTCGCTCACCAGCACCATCTCCATGTGGGAGGAAAAAAACTTTTTGGCATGTAAGCAAATCTAAATTTAAGTCTGTGTCTTTACCAGGTATCTATATGAAGCAGACAATTAGTTGCTGATGGGATGCCAAGCACTGATGCCTGGCTTTCACAGTGACAAACGATACAAGAAAAGAAGAAATGTGACCTGTGGGCTGGCAGAGCCCCTGCCACCTCCACCACCGCCACCACGCGCCACCTCCACCACCGCCAGCCACCTCAATCTTCCCTTTCAAGTCTAAACTGTTTTCATAAAGCGGAGCTCTATGGCCAGCCAACTGGAAGGAAGAGGGATGTCAGGGGAGAAAAAATCAAGACGCGGTGATAAAAGAGGGAAAGATCAAGTGTGGATAAAAGAGATCAGCTTATCCTCCAGACTAAAATCGAGTGACAGCCGAAGACAGAGGATATGAAAAGCAAAGGGTTGGAAGACGACAAAATGACTCGGAACTAAACAAACCGAAAAAAAAAAAAATATATATATATATAAAAAAACTCGATTCGAAATGGGCACATTATAAGATGGATGGCAGCTTGAATGACTCCAAATGGACTCATAACACGTCTGCTGTGTCTGCTGCATAAAAATCCTCCTCTGAAATTGGTTTTCATCTTGGTTTTGATGTTAATTAGTTGTTGTGAATCTCGCTTTTAACAGTGTTGTTGCAGGAAAGAATGTGTTTTTTTTTCTGTACTGTACAATCCAAAACAGCATTATTAGTGTGGTGAAACAAGAATCAGTCCCCAAAAAGAAAGCGCTGGGTTACTGCAGTATGCTGTCCAACATAAAACCCAGGTATAACACTTTAGCAGCAGCTATCATTAGACAGTGAGTGTCATGAGGAGTTTGGAAATGGAGAGCTTCTAATCAGGGCAAAGGAAAGAGTGCCTTCCTCTAGCCTCCCAGAGGAGGCAGCTGTTCCCAGGCCCTCCACCACTTGTTCATTAATTATTCTGAATTAATGCTTTTCTGCCGGCGAGGATAAATAAAAAGATGGCGGTAAAGCCCTGCTAATCAAGTGTGGCTTTTATTAAATACTGTGAAAATGTCAGTTGGATGCGGCTCAGTTGCAAGGGAACAATCTGATCCGGTTTCACTCCAATCACCCATCATGACTCACTGGTCGGGGCTAAACAGCCAACACCTGTTTTCGAGAAGGCCGCAAGATGCATCGCCGTTGCCCAAAGAGAGCGGGGAGCGGCGGCTTATGCCCGCGACCGGGCTTCAGTGAAGCTGTGAGTTAGTCCAGCCTCTCAGGAATCTACATCAAATAAGACTATTGACTTCCAGTGCTTGCAATGTTCCACTGGAGGAGCCCTTTGTTTGGTCAGTTTTATCTGCCTCTGTCTGAGCTGTGATGAGGCGCAGCCTATCAATATGTTGCTATGAGATGGGATTCGGTGGTATACACACACTAGTCCTGCAAATGGTGATTATCTACACTGCTGATTATGTATGCAATTTAGTCTAGTAGCTCGTACAATGTCAAGTTATGAAAGTGAATGGAGAAATAAGTAACCCCAAACAGTGAAAGCTTGGATGATGAAGATGCTTGGTATTTCTAATTGATCTATGACTAAAATATGTTTTTCGATCCTCTTCAACAGGAATTATTCAGTTCAAGATAGTCGATGCTGTAGCCTCCACACAAGCAACATCATGTAGAAGTGATTGTGTAGCCTGGAAGCCGTCCACAAATTGTTATTGGGGGAATTATGCCCTGCGTTCATGACAACGCATGAAGCCAGTCCAATTGCTTGGACTGGCTTCATGCGTTGTCATGAATGTCATCTGAACACTGTTGCGTTGACAGACCGTCGGTCGTCTGTTGGCTACGGATAGGACTATCCGACTTATTCTGATATGAACTGAGTCTGGGCATGACAGGCTAGTGTTTGTAGATGAGCCCAGATAATGTAACCATGCAACATGTATATAAGAGTCAGTAAACGGACTAAATTATTCCATTTGTCAACGTCCATGTTTGAATTTCAACGCAGAGTTTTTCTAAATGATCGCACATTTGTTCTGTTTCCGAGTCAAATTAATGTCAGCCGTTTCCATCAGCTATCACAAGCTACAAGTTACAACAAACTAATTAGAGAAAGTTTTCTTATCAATTTAGCTTGTGAGAAGAAGGCTGTGTCATTTCAAAGTTAAACAGTCTTGCTTTAAGATCATGTTTCTAGCGAGAACTGTCTTTCTAAAGACTTGCTCTGTTGTCCAATCATCCAAGTTAAGACTCCAAAACAAAAAAAAGAACACGAGGACGTGAGATGGATGAGGACAAATCAGACAGCATCTCGGCTGATGAGAACAAATGAGGGGGCCCGGTGATTCAATGTGAGAATGACACATCACATCCAAACAGTCTATAATACAGAGAGGCTTCAAACAGATGGGAGAAAGAACAGCTGCGGGTTTTAATTGGTCACACATGCGATATCAAGCACGCAGCCCATCTAAAACAGTAAGAACGCTGCAGTTTTCTCCTGCATAAGTTGGAAGGATTGCTCGGCACAAGGACACCGACTCGGATTCCTTGTATTTGATGTTCACCTTCTGTATGCACTGCGACAACAATACCTGCTTCTTGTTTTGGGCTGTGAAGTGATCTGTCTTTGTGCCATAAAACCATCCAGCAGATTTACCACTAGATGTAACTCGACGCTGCTGAGTTAGACTTTATGACAGCAGAGGCTACAATAAATAAACACGGCATAATCCAGTCCGAACAGACACGCACTGTACGCAATGTAGGCAACAAGTGGAAGGAGTGACTTCAGGAAGACAAGGGATATGAAATGACTGGACTGTAAAATCCTAATATATTCTATTTTTTTTGGTCCATATGTTTACAATGGATATGATGCTTTGTCTATGATATTTAATGTTATGTTTAGAGGAGCATTTTTGGACTTGTATGTACAGTATTTTAGTGTTGTAACTAGTTCTTAATTCACAAATTCACAGCTTCAAATTATAATACTGTTAGCTTAGCTTAGCACAGCACGCTTCCCAGTGTACTTATTGTACTTATTTTGCCAATATCAAAAGGGTAACATTAAAGTTTTATGTTGGAAACACACATAAAATATTAAGCAATTGTCAATAGAAACAACCTACATTTCCTTCAAAATTGCATTTCCTCAGATTTGATTGATAGAAATGATGCAAATGAACATGACAGGAAGTAAATATTTCCCCTGATTTAACAACATTTCAGTTGGGAATCAGTCCACCATAACTTTAAAGACAGCCCTGTAATTTATGATGTTCTTACACTACAGCAGAGGATGAGGAGTTCACTGTGCTCACCGTAATGAAATGATGATAAAATTAATATGAATGATCCGGTTGACAAATTTCCCTCAGCCAAGCCAGCAGGATGTGCGGACGCTGCCAAGACACCAGGTTTACTTGGCCGACATTTGGCAGACGCTTTTTTACCCTCATATCACTCAAGTCAACACCGACTATGAGCACTTCTGAGTACTATTAAAATCCCAGACTAAATAAATGGACTGAAAGCTTTTCCTTATTTTCTCTCTCATGTATAATTTGGCAAGGTCAGAGGTCCGTATTAAACATGGCCAATGTTTAAAATAATGATGTAAACATAGATAAAAACGCCCTGAGGCTGACATTTCTTATCACAGGTTCTTTATATGGTCATCTGCCACAGGGGTTAGGGGTTTGCTCAAGGCACCTCAGCCATGGACAGGACTGGAGGTGCTGCATCTCTAAAAACTACTCCACAGCTCCCCTAGTTTCTTAGTCTGTTAGTATGTTTACACGCGCTAAGAGAACTCCCACAACGGTGCAGTGAATCTACTAGTTTTAACAGGTCACCATTATCCGAAAACTTCCGCAAAGTCTGACAATCAGAGCAAAGTGGGCTCTTAAAGACACAGGAGATAAAACGGCTTGATTCACACAGGGGATGAACCTAGAGGCTGCATAAAAGGCCCGGTACGAGTCAAATAAGGATGTTTTTGAGCTCTGAATTATGCAAAGCTGCTCGAGTGAAGTCCCTGAATAAAAAATATGGAACTGGAAATGAGAAAAACAGGTCCCCTTTAAAGTGAACTTCACCAATTTAGCAGTACTTGAGAACAACACTCAGCAAGCGGCTGTATGACGGCAAGCACGGTCCATATAACCTGAAGATGCCATCAGGATGGATTTGTAACTGTGGCATCAGGTGTTTTTGTGTCTCTGTTGGTTTAAATTGAAAGCTTTAATTCACATTTTACTGTCTATTGCTGGATTTTACGTTTGATGTCTGTTGCATTCTTATTACATTACTGTCTTTCAGTATAACTTTTTTCAGTGTAATTCTACATTTTGCCACAAATAACTATATAATCTTCAAAAAATAACTATGAATCTTTTACACAGTGCACCGCACATCACGTAGCTGTGATATAAAGCTTGTCAGCACTCTGCTTTTTCAGGAGCCATTGACGATTTCTTTCAGGAATCACTCCTTTTGACAAGTATTTGCAATAATGCTTGTTTACCGACACACTGTTCTGAGTTTCATAACAGGCCTTCTCCATCTTTCAGCCTTTATTGAGATAACTGTAGGGTAACTAGTGCTACGCGGACAAAAATCACTTTGAAGTAGCCTTGGTTACTTTGACAGTTTGGTTAGCTGATAGTAAATTGCTTAAAGCTCACTGCAAACAAAGCATTATGCAAAATGCATGCAATTAATCACCGAGAGGGCGGTTCATATTTTTTATGATTATTAATGGCCTTTGCCATGCTGTGGGGTCATCTCACCTCTCTGAAATATTTACATCATAAACAGCATGAATTATGAGGGTTGCGGGAAGGGCGCTGCTTTAAAATACAGTTTCCTTTATTTTCATCAGCTGGGGCGGTCAGAAACTAGCCATCCGCACAGCTCTGTATGGAAATGAGATGCTCCCTCCGGTCACGTGATGCCTGAAGGACATTGTTAGGATTCAAATCTCCCGTTGGTCAGTCACTGTAGAGGGAGCAGTGAAGGAACTAGCTTCCAGCTCATTAGCCACAGATCAATATGGTAATGATGAAAACAGTGATTGAGATGTAACAAAGTTTTTGAAAATCATAAACAGGAGCGTTTGGATCATTTCTTTCCAGACTCCTGGTACCTTTTGCCCTTTTCTAAGTTTCACAGTGTGATGCACAAAACACAGACAGTTGTAGAAAGTGTTTTGAACTGATGGCAGATACACCTTGAGGCTGTAAGAGACAATGCAGCTGCAGCGGAATTTCATTTTGCATCTATCGGAAGTTTGTGGTAAGCGTAGGGAGTAAACTTGCAAGTGGTTTGCAAGGAACTTTCATTTCTAGAATGTTTTATGAAGCGTTGCAAGCAGAACATCACAAAATACCAATGTGTTCTGTTTAAATACTACTTTAAAAAGGGCTGGTTAATTGAACAGTATTGATGCTTCAGTGGCGGCCCTGCTTTTTGCTCTCCACTCAGAAGGTGGACTACTAATCATGGAATTAAAGATGCAACGTAATCATGTTTCAAACATGAGGAAAGCGATGGATCATTTGAAAACTCGTCATTTTTCTGCACTTTCTGTCAAACTTCTTGTTGATGTTCAGAATATTTTCTGTTGGCATTATTGTCTCCTGTCTGATGCTGTTATCACTCATTATCTGCTGCATGACTACAGAGCAGGTACGGAGAAAATAGAAGATATTTTTCTGTCTTTCAAGCCAAGGCCAAGGCCCTTTCACTAGTTCTGTCTGCATTTTCTGGATGTCGACGTATCTGCATCCAAACAAGAAAACAGTTTAATTAGTCTGGATGCGATTCTACACAATATGTATCAAGCAAGTCAGACCTATTCCCTCCGTTCCTCTTTGTTCTATTCTATTCCATTTGAAGGTCTCTAAACGCTGCTGCTGTTGTGTGCAAAACCGCAGCCAGTTTCGAGAGAAGGGAAATCGTCCTTGGAGCAGTTCATCAGGAGAGAGAAAGAGCGAGGATGCCTCCACCTCCTGTTGTTTGTCCGGGATGCCAAGCTCATGCTCAGCATGCCAGGCCCCATGCGGGCGCCCAGGCCGGCCGGAAAAGACAGAGCTCTTGGAAGACTCGGATCTGGTCAGAGCCAACACGGTGCTCATGCCAGGCAGAGCAACTGTGGCCAGCGTCTGCTAGTGCAACTCTCCCCTTTACCCGTCGGCACACGGCGGACCTCAGGAGAAAGGATGCGACCATCAGGGGAGCGCTAGTCCATCCGGACCGAGCTGGAGGACAGACCCCATGTGGCGGAGAGTGGGAGGTTTGGAGCCGTTACACAGGAAACAGCTAGCAGCCTGGTATCTCGTTTCAACTTCTTACTGTTGATGTCTAATTTAAGCCAAAGCATCCCCACTGCCTGTAAAAGTGCTGCGTGAAGCATTTTAGACACAAACATGCAGTAATATAGTCCAGTTAATTGGGATTCTTCTGTGGCCGGTGGTGATATCGGTGGAGGCGTATTCTCAAAATTAAAGTCACACTTCCAACAAATCCCAGTGCTTCCTGTCAAGTGAAGGATATTGTAATGTAGTCTTCCTGGAGTGGATGCTCTGTTTGCTTTATGTTTTCATTAAAGGCTCAGTGTGCAGGATTCTGGGGCCTCTATCAGCAGAATGTGGGTTTATTAATAAGTTTTCATTAGTGAATAATCCCTTGTAACTAGAAACTGTTATTTTTTGTAGTTTAAAAAGAAGTCTTTATATCTACAGAGGGAGTACATTCTCTTCCTTGGAGCCTGCCATGTTTCTAAAGTAGTCCAGAAGGGAGTATTAATTTGGATGTAGTTTACAACCTCAACACTAGGTGCCACTAAATCCCACACACCAGTTCAAGTCTGGAAGCCAAACCAATTTCCCCGCCCACAAATGTGGTCGCAAAGTTTGACTTGAACAAACTGTTGAGAACTGATTATCCTCTTGAAAAGATCTGCCGGGCCAATCAAATCATTTGGGTTGGCTTTATGCAGTGATGGACAGAAGAATAACAGTTCATAACCATTAAGCGGCGTGGAGTCGAATTTGTTAATAATGACTGTGACTGGTTGTAAATTGGTTGTACGCTCTCATTACAATTGCATGCAGAGGTATAATTTTTCTCTATATCGATTGAAATATGTCCCATAATGAAATCCAAATAGTGTGTTAACAGACTCATATAATTATTACGCCAGGCTACACCCTGTCCTTTAATTGAAATACATTCAATGTTTTCAATATTTTAGACTCTATCTGCCAAATGTTGAACATAACCTTTCAAAAAAACCTTTCCAGTTAAATTAAACACTTTCACAAGAAGCTAGTTTAGAGCATAGTGAACCCCGAAAACCCTCTCCGCACTAAATGAGTAGCATCCTACTGATTTGTTCCGACAATTCCGAATACAGTTCCTGCCAAATATCACTCAGTGTTACGCAATTTGAGATGCAAGTTTGACAGTCAGAAATTCTGTAATTTTGGGTTCATGCTGAACGGTATTTGGCATTTATTTTGTGATGGCTTTCGTAATATGACTTGGCTTTAATTGCACTTTTTAAAATTTTCCTTCACCAAAAAAAAAGTTAAATACCATGTAAAATCTCAAATGTCAAGGTCTAATTTAGCAGTGACTATTTTTTTTTTTTTTACTTGAATACAACAAGACTCTTTTTAAAAGCAGTTCTTTTGTATATATTTTTCAGGGTTTCTACTAATGGCGGCATAGTACTACAAAATAAAGGCATCACCCTATCAAGGTTAACACCTGCAGTGGAGGTTTTTATTACACGAAAGAGGAACGTTTCACAAGTTTTACAGCACGGAGTGACATGCAAAGAATAGAGAAAGATCAACCTTTGGCTGCACATCTGATTTTTCTCCATCACACTGGGACATAGAAAGAAAAGCGGCAGCTGATGCAACCAGCCTCGGGAATCCTGGGCTCATTCGGTGCAAATACATTAAAAGCGTGTGCTTTCTACTGAGGACAGCTTTAAAATATTCATGCATTTATATTTCTATCATGGAGTCTATCTTGTGGATGATGAGAGTGCTGCAATTTTTGTGCCGGAGAGGAGAAGAGAGGGAAAAAGAAAAAACAGAGGATGTGTGACACATGAAAACTAGCCACTTGTTTCGCTTCTGCTCTGAATCCCGAATTAGCGGGTGTTTTGAGGAAATCCAGATGAGAACGGGAGTTAACGGCGCTCGTATGCAATCACTCTTTATGCACCTGGTCGATGCCACTGTTCATCTCAGCAGGAATTACACAATATCTCAGCTGTGACCTGCGTGCACCCGGCTGAGGAAACCAGGGGACTGCAAAGCAACAGGCGAGTGCGACAGTCATCCAGCACGCAGGGTAAAAATGAAGTTTGCTGGTTGACACACAGCACGGGGGGTTTTATCTGCTTCAGCGTGTTATTCTTGCTGTTTGCTTTATTTTAATGCCTCCACGCTGCCAGTCAGATAAGACCTTTGCCACTGAAGCTGTGACAGAACATCTGACGCAGATCAGGGTGCCACACTGGTTTTGAATGATAATACTGCGGCATCGTGCTCACATTGATTCATTTTCAAAGAGAGTCAGTATTATTTTTTATTGATCGGCCTTTCTTTATAAACAAAGATGATATATAGGCCGAGTAATAGGAGGATTAAATTACATGGCCTGAAAATAAGCCGGATCGATAAAAAAAAGTAATTTAGCACAATTCGGTTCAATTTGTTTGAGGAATCCTGGGCCGTCTGCGCGTCTGAGTTAGCAGGTGGGGTGAAACGCCACCGACGGGGCCGAGCCACAGCCACGGGCTCTATTTCCACCTTTTACATCATTCCTCCTTCCGCGTTATCGACGCGATCCAACGGCGAAAGTTTGTCGAGTTTAACTAGTTGACAGAAAACCACTGATACTGCAGTAATGTCGTATCACTCGACCGATAGTTGCAGCTGTTGATGAAACCCTCGCATCATCACGTTCCAAGCGCGGGATGACGGAAATTAACATAACGGAAGATGAGAAACAGATTCTCCGAGTGTCTAAACACCTACTAACCAGGTGTATATGAATGCGGAGAGAATGAAGCGCCCCCCCGCCCCCCACCCTTCCTCATCAGCGCCGCTAAACCAAATGCTGTGACTCTCATTTGGGGCATTTGTTTGCCTGTGTGAAAAATAATGGCGGCAGGAGCAGGTGGAATATTGCTTCGGCAGCTAACCCATATGGATGAGAAAAGCTGCCTGCCAAGTCCAAACTCCACTTTTACAAGCACATCTGGAGCAGAATCTCCATATTAATTGCCAGTTAATGTGTTTACACACAACAAGGATTAATCCCTGAGAGAAGTTGGTTGACCCGGGTCACACGGTCAGTAGGAGGGTTGTGTTTTTCAGGGGTTGAAAAGCAGCGGGCAGACGTACCGAGCCAAATGTGTGGACAGAGGCACATACAAGATAATTATATTCCAGCTGAAAGCCATCTGTCATGTAGCCTTTTCTGGTATGTTGAGCGCGTTTATGTCAATATATATATATATATTTTTTTTGATGGCTGCAAACAGCTCAACGGTAGTAAAAGTTCATGCAGGGATTTATCGGCTGTGATCACAGGAGACGCTTTGTTGAACACACCTGCATTTTTATTGTTTATTTTGGATGTTTGGTCACAGCAGGCAGGGGGTGGGTGGGTGTTAAAGGATTTAGGGGCCCAGAGCTGGACAGAAACCCTGGAACACAGCAGGAATTACAGATATTTATCGTGTCAGAGCTCCCGCTGAGCTGTTTTCAGGGCAGCATCTGGGTGAGTTTCTCTTTAAATCTATGAAACAGACACAGAGTGAGCTCTGAAATGAAGTGATGAAGCTATACAGTGGGAGAACGCTGAGTGAAAATAAAATCATCTACACTTTGTAAATGGTAGCGGACCCCAATGATAAAATTCATAGTTTTTTTGACTTTTACAGCCACGCTTTACCAATGACTGGTATGCGAAAGAAGGTATTTGCGCCAACGCAGATCACATTATGAAAGTGGAATTTGTGGTAATACATGTTTTTGCAAATGATGCTTCACCCTTACTATGATTCAGTGATTATTTATTGAATCCATATTCTTTTCAGGACCCAAAAATCATCAGAACGACAACAAAGGCGACACCAGAGTTTACATATGCGGCCTCCCGCAGCCGCGTGAATGAGGCGCATGTAAAACGTTCTGGCCAGAGCAGGACTCGTTGCCATGGCAGCCAAGAAAATGGCTGAGAAATTTACATTGTTGAAGCAGTGGCCGACGTAATCAAGATAATGGAATACCAAGTCAGCTAAAGTGAGAAATGAATGGTTTAATGAAGGACTTGCACCTTCCTCAAAAAGCAAACCTGCCCCTCGCACATTTGTAAAGTGTTATAAATGTTCTTTTTACCATTATTCGTTTGTGTCCTTTTGGAAGTTACTGGCACTACCTGTTCTGTTGTTCACACAAGCACACACATTCACACACCATTGTCAGCACATGTGGTCCACATGCTAGCGAACCAAGGAATCAAACTGCTAACCCTCTGGTTTGTGCACAACCCACTCTTCCTACTGAGCAACAGCTGTTGGGAATAGATTTTCCAGCAATTGTCTCAATTGTGTAACTTTCTACTGTAATTGCTTTTTTCATCACCATTTTAATGAGGCCGCTTTTATTTTAGTGTCAAGTTATAAAGTTAGTCTCACCTCTTGTTATGGAGGACCTCTTTGACACCGGTGCCGCCCCACAGAGGCCTAATTCTTCCCGATAGCAGCATCAGACAACACCTGAGCCGCCGTCCCTCCCTCCTTATCCTCGAGATAGCCCCGACTCTCCGAGGGTTTGGTTTAGCGCGACCTCCTAATGAGAGATTTACTGTATGGAGATAATTACGGGGGATGGCAACATCTCGCTCAGGCCTAATGAGTAAGATAAGAGCACTTCACTGGATTTTCAAGCAGCAGCCTCCTCCTCCTCCTCCCGACCCGTCATCGTACTGGGGTTCTAGTGGTCACCGACAATCAGCTACACAAACACAGAGGGCATGTCTATATGCATGACAAGTGCAGGCACTTGGCAACACAGCAACCCATACGTTAGCCCAGCCCCAAAGATCAAAGCTAGAGAGGACGAGAACAAAGCGCCGCACTCTCTGATATCTGCACTTTATAAATACGCCACCTGGGCGATTAAGGGAAAAATTAGTGAACAGAATCAGAAACGCGTGCTCTTGTTTATTGCTTTGGAGAGTTAGCTGGCAAGGAGGCAGCCATCGTGTGATGATGAGAGTGTCCCCTCTGGAGACGGGCGTTCACACACTGGCAGAGGAGCTAATACAGACTTTCATTAGGATGCACACTTCAACACACTGTCATAGTATTTACAGTCTCACACTGGGGAAACAAATAAACTGCGTGATTAACAAGTTTTCCTGATGCCTGGCGCTTCGCTGTGCGCGCATTGGAGTGCCACCTCGCCGACTTAATGATTCTTAATGGTTTCTTAATGACTTCTTAATGACTTCATCAGGAATATACTGCAACAGCACATTCTGACAAGCGGGAGCCTCCCCTTGAGACCTAGGATCACACCACAGCACTAACCCCTTTTCAGTTTTCTGCTCAAATAACACACACTTTAAATCTGCTTATCTGAGACAGCATCTTCGACTCGGATGACACAAGCTTTTGATCCATAGTTAACTACGGGGATATGTGATGTAATGTGATGTGAAAGCGTGCGAGCTGATGCGTGGAAACGCACTAAAAGGCGAATAGGGATGTCCACCTAGGTTGTGGGCAAAAGCAGTCACATCAAACTAATCTCAGAACATTGGAGTGACATCTAGTGTTGTGTAACCAGAATTAAACTGCATTGTGTGAGGGTGTCTAGGAAACCCATTTGGTAGCATTCAGTGCAAAGCTGTGGCTGTGATGCAATACTGGGGGAAGCAGAAGGAAAACAAAAGAAACAGGAAATTCTCCAATCACTGGAGTAATTGGAAAAATTTCATTACTGCGAGACGGACAAAGAGATGACACTCAAAACTACAGCGAGAGAAACAAGCGGCGCGTTGTCGAGCTGGGAACAAAGTGGGGTCAGCGGCGAAAAAATCCTCCAAGCATTTAATGATACAGAATTTTCTGGGTCACCTCATTGTCACTGAGCAACAAATAGTTTGCAGTGTGAAGTACACAGCATGTAGCATCAGAGATTGCCATGTCACTCTCAGGCAAGGAACTCCAGTCCAGCCTCCAAATTAAGTCTGAGTCGAAAGCTCAAGGCTCTTTTCATCTAGACCATGTTCAATGGGATTAAGAGTTTGATTTTCTTTGAA